>JAWZTD010028764.1:0-15454 GCA_035221335.1 Echites panduratus
TAATCTTCTTCTTCAATTTCCTCATATTCATATCTCCATCTTTCTCCATAATGAGATGCTTGAGAAGTCATTTTATATATGATTCCCCTACAAAAAAAAAATAATAACAAACAAGAAAAACAAGGGAATATGTATGTCCTCACTTATCACTCGTGTTTACAGTCCCTTTTTTTTTCTTTTTGGATCTCGCCTCTCTTGAACTTCTTTGAGGCTCTTAATTGACTCTAGTGAGGTTTTGCGACCACTCTAATTCAAGAAGTAAGAAACCTCCACAATCTTGTCAATTAGTCAAAGAATACCACAAATAAGAATTAAAGAAAGTTAGAATAACAAAGAATTAGGTCAATCAACAAATTTTGATCAAATAAATTTTCAGGAATCAAAGAATTTGAAAATAGGTATTTTTGATAAACTTTGAGTTCAAAGAATTTGTGATCAAAAAAGAAAATTTCTACAACTTTTCAATTATAATCAATTCAAGAAACTCAATTTTGAATTCAAGAAACTCAATCTTGGGTTCAAACAATCTTAATTCAACTTCAATTCTTCTTCCACAATAATTCTCAAACTCCAATCAAACAATTTCAACAAGTTTTCACAAATTTTAAATTTCAATTTTGCCTAGAATTTTTTTTCTTGATTTTTTTTTGTATGAATTTAACAACAAAGATAACAACTTTCACAATTGAATCTTCAAAACAACGCAATTTGATCACAAAGATAAACTAGGATAAATGTAAAGAACAAAACAAATCATATATAAGATCATACGAGTTTCAAAGAAGAAAAGATATGATCTTTAGGCACGAAACAAGAAAAACAAACAAGATAGTCAAACCTTTGTCGAAACCTAGGCTCTGATACCAAAATGATGCAATCCTCAAGGTTGAAGTTTCTCAAATCTAGGTCCAACTCTAAGGAACGTCTCAATGCGGAATAGAATTCCTACGAATTCGTCAACTATTCAAGTTTGGAATAGATTGACCAAGAATTATGGAATAACTCTAAATAATCTACAAGTTTATAGAAACTCCCTACACCCCAAATCAAAGTAGTAGTAAGCCTCTTAAGAAAGTCTCTCAAGAACCCTAAGAAGTTCCTTGCAAAACTCTCACAAAAGATCCATTTTGATCTTCAAAGAATTTACTCTCATAAGAGAAAAGAATATCATGTATTGAATATTGAATAAAAAGTTACAAAGAAAGGATGTATTTATAGTCCAAAACATTACCAAATCCTAGTAAGACATTATTTGTAGTAACTAACTAAAACAAATAAAACCTAACTAAGTCATAATTAATAGGACTCTTTTAAAGTAACTAACTAAAACAATTAAAAATCTAAGCGAAATAGGAAAACGAAATAAAATCGGACTGGGAAACAAACTGTCAAATTTGAGTTCTTATCCAATTTGAGCTTTCTGTTTGTCCGAGGTCGGCTAGACCTTGTCTGGCCCCGGTTGGAAGCTTTCTTCTACCATTCCTTCACTCTTTTCATGCCATTTCATCTTGATTTCTTCAAGTATCATTCTTCCAACTTCTTGACATGAATTTGAGTTTTCAATCAATTCAATTATCATCACATTTCAAAACTTCTTATCTTCATGAAATTCTTCAATCTTTGATTTTCGTATTAATTCTTCAAATAAGGAATCATCTTCAAGCTTTTCTTCCATGTTGATCACCAATGCCTTCACGGTTCCTTACACTAGAAATATTGATCCTTATAAGTTTTCAAGTGTCTACTTGGGATCATATCAGATATGATGCCTAGAACTGGCCAAAAAGACACCGGCACAGTCAAATTAGTCTCTAGCAATGTTGATATGTAATGTAACTTGAACTTGTAATATGTAATTTAATTTGAACTTACCATTTTGTTTTTACACTTCATTTTTATGTAATATTGTATTTAGTTATCCTTCTTTGGTGGTCATTTAGTTTTAACAACCAATTCATTGAGTTTCAAGTTTCACCTACTACTAATATATACATTATGTTAAATTATGTTACTAAATAATATATACATTACAATAATAAATAATATATACTTAAATAATAAATATATGCATTACACTATGTTTAGTTTTAATTTACATTGAAATATTGCACTGGAAAGCATGAATTCGTCCACAAAATTCCAAGATTACACTTAAAATTTATGGACAAGTGAGAAGTTGGGGAAGAAGCAATTCGTGGCCGACTGGGATTGAAGAAAATCAGCCACAAGTGGCTAACTGAATTTGAGAGTAGTTAATAACTAGATGACAGACTGAATTGGAGAAAATCGGCCACAAGTGACCCACTTCAGTGGAGAGTAGTCAGAAACAGATGGCCCAGCTGACCTCCAATCCATTCATAAACTTTGAGTCCTATTTTTCTAAGTTAACTAGCATACTTTACTTAAACCCTGAGATTATCCATAAATTATAATCAAGTTCAACATTCTTAAATCCATTAATCATGTATATTTTCTCCCCGTAATAGAAAAACATTACTATTATGTATACGTAAAAAGGGTAAGTACTCTATGTTATAGATAGATATAGTTTTTGAAGTTCACACTTGTATTATTTTTGGACCTCACATTATAGATAGATTGTCGAGATTTCAAGCTTTAACAATAGATTCAACTTCAATGTGTAACCTTAAACAATCAATACAAGTTCGAATTTAAGAAGAATAAATTTGCAACAAGTTTCCGACTGGAACACATTGTCAGTCACAAGTTGCCGACTTAGCTACAATAGTTCGGCAACTTCTGGCCAACCTCTCCAGAATTTTCAGCAAGCAACTCCTGACTGTTTAATTATGCAATCATCAAGTTGTGGCCTACTCATTTACATAATTTTAGCAAGATATGGCAGATTTTTGTGACACTTTCCTGTAATTAGAAGTACAAGGCAATAGATGGCCAACCAAGCTGTCTATAACCTGCTCTGAGGTACAAACATACACCGACAAATCTCACAAGTGTAATACCCAAAGCAATGTAAATCCATTAGCATCAGTAGTAAATCAAATACATAGCCACAATACTTTAAGATAGGATGGAAAATCAATAGGTTATAATATTACTACACATCATGAATATCGTAAAATGCATCACTTACAAATATTACTACACAACATATGCACAACTATCTAATACCTCTGTCGATATCTATAAACATGCTAGATCTTTGGAGCGGGGTCATCCTCCGGAATCATGTGATCATTGTCAGGAACATGACTTAATGACCCAGTAATGTCGTAAAGCTACTCCATTAAATAGGATGAAGGATGACCGGAGTGATATGGGGGTCTGCTCTGAACATCTGTACCCAAACGGAGAAACCTCATCCAATGTTGTATATAATCTGGGGTCATCACATATGGAGCATCTTGATCAGAAGCAGATAAATGGGACACTCTCCAGTACCATGTCATATAGCCATGCTTTGTATCCAGACAAGCTCTAACTATGGTCTGAGGTCCTACAAACAAGTGATTAGGCATCAAGTGTAATACCTAATTCCTTCAGTTGTTCGAAGATAAGTTAAGCAATGCTTGCTTCTCTGGGATCATACGTCCTCTTATGTATTTTGCAAGATACTTGCTCACACGGGCTAAGAATGGTCTGAATAAACCTAAATTGCTAAGTACTCTATTAGGGTGATAACCCTTGAAGTACTGCACAATGCACAACGTTCTACATAATAAGGTTATATCACTAAGTGGATGCTGATGTTGACAGTCTTCATATGGCGTCCATTCAATCTGTTACAAAAACAACAATCGACAAAACAAGATCAAACATGATATTAACTAAACATAAAACTAAATACTAATATATATTTGAATAAACATACCATTTGATGATCAATGGCATCCAACTGCTCCTGGATATCCTACATGTTGGGATTTATGAACACAAAAGCAGCGAAAAATAAAAATTTTCACAATCTCGATCTGGGTCCATGTACATTATATAAAACCAGATTGTAAGAAAATCATACCTTTTCTATTTTGGAGAATAAAAATAGCAAATTCTTCGATCTAAACACTGCAAAACATGAACATCCTCTACCAGTATCCACACAGCAAGATCAACGAGCTGCTCGGTTTGCTAGAACCTTAAGCTTTCCAAATCTGATATTTCAGAAGCTTGATGGCTGAAATCTAGAGAGAGAAAGAGATGAGGTCGACTAGGGTTTTCTCCCTATCAAAATAGCTTGTGTGCAAGAGAGCAACCCTAGCAAGACCATTCTTTTCTCTATATAGTTAAGAGGAAAGAAAGGTGGACGACTAGGATTCATTCCTTCCAATCTAATAGGATGGACACTAGGATTTATTCCTTCCTATCAAATAGGTTGTCAATCGTAACCCGAGCTTCTCTTCCCCTTTTATATTTATATTATGAATTTCCTACAATTAGGAAATGTAATTATAACAAATATAATTCAAAAATTATTGATCTCATTAAAATATAATTTTAATTTCCTTCAAAATCCTATTAAAAGAAATTCCGCCAATTCAATTGAATTCATAATTTCAATATGAGTTAAAAGCTCATGATTACTTGATTTACTGTGTGACCCTGTAGGTTTATTTAACATTGGCAGCTGGTCTAAGCCCACAAGTTATAAGTGGCCTCTAGCAAGACATCATGACTACCCAAGTTAAATAAAATCAATAGTTTGATTTTAATTTATTTTAAAGTCCAATATTTAGTCCCTTTGTTACACAATGTCCGAATTAAGTATAAGGCATGAGTTAAGTCATCCTTATATAACTTAATCATTCGTTTCTTCATCCCTAATTAAACTGTCTAAAGAAATGATATTAATAACTCTTTTTTAGTTCATTTGAGCACGACCATGCATTTCTCAATTTAGATCATCAAGAGCGCCCAAAGGATATTTTACTCAAAATGAGTGTGACAAATCCCATCCTTTTTCATTCACATTTCTCACTATGATTCATACTCTTTATTGCTATCCTGTTAAAGATAACATTAGACTAGGTCAAAACATAGAATTCCTCACACAGAAATCCATGATGAAATCAGGTCTAGTTACTTAAATATGACTATAAAGATGAATTACTTATGAAATAATCCATGTTGTAATTCATCATCACGGGTCATGTCCAATACATCGTTCTCTAACATGTATTTATGTTCTCACTTGAATATCCCATTTTCATGATCAGTAAAACGTGACCATCATTGAGATTACATACTATTCTTAATTTATTATTTTTCAAACAATAATAATTGAATAGAGACTTTTTAGAATAATATATCTATTGCCAAAAGGGTTTTATTATTAAGTCACATACGCAATGACCAAAAGGCAGATAGTATTATTTATACAAACATTAGATATAATAAAATCAATCTCGTAAATACATTTCAAAGCACAAATACAAATTATGTCATTGTTCTAGTGCATAATACTATCACTACAGCCTATCAAGACTATCTCCAACGGCACGATTTTCATCCCATATCAGAACTCTGGGCTCGTGCAATTCATACGCTGGAGCATGCATAACCCCTTTGATTCTTAAAGTGCTTGTATATCCATGCCTATAGTAAGAAAATGGGTCCATTAAACTGCTTTCATGACCACTGACATCCGTGTGCTAACAGCATAGAGGGACAATTTCCTTTCGGGGTGTTTGATTCTAGATTCTAACTTTATGGAATTTGTTGTATAACGAAGAACTTTAGATTTGAGGTCAACTTTTTACCTTCTCCAGGTATTGCATCATGTTGTCTTCCTTAGATTTATAGGTCTCTTCAATTTGGCTTGCTACGACTTGTAAGTAAACTTTTACATGCAATTTGTGAACAAATATCGCTCGTACCAGCCTCAATCCAGCTAGTAATGCTTCATATTTTGATTCATATTTGGACATTTTGAAGCTATATCTTACTACATAAGGAATTTTTATTCCTTCAGGGTTGATCGACATGATACCTACTCCAACATTATCTTTTTTAGTTGAACCATCTATATACATGGTCCAGAAATCCTATTATTTTGTTTCTCCAAGGTCCATAGGCACTCTGGTGCTTTCTTCAATGAAGTCTGAGAGAGCTGTACTTTGATTGTTCAACGAGGTTCAAAGTCTATTTGATAGCTGGAGAGCTCTAAAGCCCATTTCATAGTTCTTCCAGAGAGCTCTGGCTTTGCTTGTGCATGTCTTAACGGTAAGTTTGTTAAGACGTTCATAGGATACTCCTCAAAGTAAGGTTTATTCTTTCTTGATATTATAACGATCAAGTACAAAAATTTCCTGAGGTCTGAATATCGGACCTCTGGATCTCTCAAAAGCCTACTTACATAGTAAACTAGGAATTGTAATCCTGACCTTTCCACTATAAGTACAGAGCTTGTAGCCTTATCAGTATCTGTGAGGTACATTAAGAGCTTTTCCCTGACCTTGGGAGACACTAGCTGAGGTGGTTTTCCCAGGAACTCTTTCAGCTTAGTTAAGGCTGGTTGGCATTCCTAGATCGATTGAAAGCTTGTGGGTTTCCTCAATATGTCGTAGAATTTAGGCTAATTATCAGCCATCTTGTTGATGAATCGACAGAGAGCTACAATCTTTCCCATTAAGCTTTGCATATCTTTGATACTCCTGGGAGCTTCCATGTCCAGTAAAGCTCTAATCTTGTCAAGATTTGCATCAATCCCTCTTTCTGAGACCATGAAGCAAAGAAATTTTCCTACTAAAACTCTGAATGTGCAGTTCTCTAGATTGATCTTCGTATGTGCAAATTTCAGTGTTTGAAGGATCTCTCTATTGTCTTGTATAAAGTCTTCTGAGATCTTAGACTTGATGACAATGTCGTCCACATAGACCTCGATGTTTCTGTCGAGTTGTGCTTTGAAAATTTTATGCATAGCCAGCCGAAACTTTGCTATATCATTCTTTAAGCTAAAAGGTATCTTGGTATAACAATAGGTCCCGACCTCTGTTATAAGGGAGGTCGCTTCAGTATCTTACAGTACCATGGGTATTTGATGATAAATTTTACATAAATATAGGGAGCATAACCATCCGTAGCCTGCAGTAGAATCAACCATCTGGTCAATATTAGGCAGTGGATATGAGTCTTTCTTGCAACACTTGTTTAAGGTCGTGAAGTCTACACACATCATCCACGTTCCTTCTTTCTTGGGAACCACCACTAGATTGGTGAGCTACTTGGGGCACCAGACCTCTCTAAGTAGTCCTGCATCAAGAAGCGCTTGGACCTCTCTAGCTACCACCTCATTTCCCTCAGGAGTAAAGGTCCACTTCTTCTGTTTCACTGCTTTTACAGCAAGTAGTAGACCAACTCTATGCTTAGCTATGCTTTTGTTGATACCTTCTAGGTCTGTGGGTTTCCTGCTGAAGACCTTTAGGTTCTCTTGTAAAGTGTCTAAAAACTTTATTTTGGTCTTGGGAGGAAGAGAATCTCCTATTTTGATTTCCTTTTCAGGAAATTGAAGATTCAAGTATACTCTTTCCCTTTTCCAACTGCCTGGATTCTTCATTTTTCATAATCTTTAGGGAAGTTGATGAGCTCTTTTGTTAAGTGTTTATCTGGCTAGGTCTCAGTGGAAGTATCTCCTTCCATCAAATAACATTCAGATGCCATCTGCCTATCTCCTTTGAGGGTGATCCAGTCTTGTCCTGCTTTGATTTTCATGCAGTAATGACTGAGGGAGATCTTTGCTTGCAAGTTCATGACCTGCCTAGAACGGTGTTATAGGTCCCTAGTGCATCAACTACTAGCCATTCTATGACCTCAGTTACTGCTTTTCTAGTTCTCAATGATTGAAGTTGATATCTTTAGAATTCCTTCAACTTAGGTCATTGAACAGTTAAAGCTTGTGAGTGTTGTGTCTATCTTCATCAACAAGTCTCTATTGAGTCCCATCTGCTCAAATGCTCTTTTATAGAGAACATTGACTGCACTTCAGGTATCTAATAAAATAATGAAAATGGGTATGACCTAAAAGACCCTACCCAACTATCTATGAACCTAGACCAAAGAGTAAAGATCTGACCCGGTCTACACTGTGGTCAAGACCTAAGGAGGTCTATAAACATACACTCATAAAAGCTTAGGAAGGTCCTTCTAATTGACCACTACCTCCTACTATCTCAGTAAGGCTTGCAACCTTAAAGTTCGAGACTCATGGCAGAGATATAGGTCACCAAGGACATCCTTGAAAGTAATGGGCCATCATTAAGGCCTCCTGAGAGCTCCATAGAGACCTCTGGAGGTCATAAAAAGTTTCCCTAATAATCACCAAGACTTATAAAAGGAACGTAACACACTCCAACATAGAAACTCCCAAAGGGAGAATATGATCAAAGATTTGCTAGATATACTTTCTTTCAATCACACAAGATCACAGGGATACAATTGATTTCCATCAAGACACAACTCCCAAATTAAAAGAAATTGATTAGCCTCTGATAGTATTATGTACTAGGACAATGACATAATTTGTATTTATGCTTTTACATGTTATATTTATGAGATTGATTTTATTATATCTATTATTTCCATGAATAATACTATCTGCTTTTTGGTCATTAAGTATGTGACTTGGTAGTAAAACCCTTTTGGCAATAAATACATTATTCTAAATCTTCCCTATTCAGTTATTAATGTTGGAACAATAATAAATTAAGAATAGTATATAATCTGACTGATGATGATGTTTTACTAATCATGAATATCCCATATTCAAGTCAGAACATAGATACATGTTAGAGAATGATATATTGTACATGACCCATAATGAGAATTACTACATGGATTATGTCATAAGTAATTCTCATCTTTATAGTCATATTTAAGGCCCTCGGCCTGATTTCATGATGGATTTCTATGTGAGGAATTCTATTTCTTGACCTAGTCTAACGTTGTCTTTAACCGAATAACAATATAGGCTTTAGTTGGACATAGTATGAATCATAGAGAGAAATGTGAATGAAAAAGATGGGATTTGTCTTGTTGGGATTTATGCCCAAAAAGACTAAGAATTTTCTATAATTATTAATTTAATTGAGATGTTATTTGAATTTTTTTTAATGCATATTTTTTTATTTCATACAATGAGGTCCAATTTGATGAAAATAGGTGATTTATGTGTTGGGACGTTCAACACAGTAAGGTATGGATCACTGGAAGTTAAATCATAAGGAATTGCTCTTGGAAGGTTAATGGAATTATGCTTTCCATTAAATAAAATTCATAACACATTTTCCTTTAAGTAGGGTGACGTACCTTTAGTTATTGGGTAACGTTCCCGGACTATTTGTGTTAGCACATTTTGTATGTGTAAAATTAGGTCACATAGTGATTGTTTTTTGAAGGTACTATCAAAGAAAAGAGAATTAGTATCACTATTGCTACTGCATGGACACATTCTCATGACATGAGTATCGGTTGGTAGTCTGACGAAGCTAGGTCTTTGTGCCTTAATATGACATGGGTGAGGTTTCTTATATACGTGAGACCAATAGCCTTTTATGTTAGATACATTTATTTAGTTAGTTAAGTCAGACCTATACAAGAGGTCTCTATGCCATCTTATTTATGAGATGGGTTATTCGCCTCCTTGTCTATTGTTTAAGTTAGTTCACTGAACCTAAGTGATGTGATTCAAGCAAAGGAAACAATCTTCACCAACATAACACACATCAATTGAAAACTTACCCAAGACTTCATCCAAGGTTATGGTTAGTTCATTGACCTATGTTGGCATGCAGCATGCAACAACAACCAATGACTTCTATTTGGTAGACAATTCACACCCTAACCCAAGTGTTGAAAAGCCCTAAGAAGTCCTACAAGAACCCTAGATGAGTTCCAGCAAAACCCTCTCAAAAAAGATCATTTAATCTTCATCTCGGCAATCCTCCAAGAAAATTCTATTTTTCATTCAAAAATAGATTAGGGTAATTACATTATAATGTTATATTTATACCCATGAGTTTCTTAAACCTAATAGGAAGTCAAATACATAAAAACCCTTACTTAATAATAAATTGTCAAATAAACACTTATAACATTGTGACCAAAAATTCTGCAATTTGGTCATATGTGACATGGTGTATTTCTGCTCATGTTCTTCATGGCTGTACAAAGTCCATTTCCAGCCTTCCAAGTTGATTTATAAGCTCCTTATTATCTCTTAAACTTCATCAAATTCTTGAGCTTTGATCACATTAAAATGTTTGCTTGAAACCACTTCATCTTGGAGTGTTCTTCTTTTAAAAATGGCCTCAAAATCAATGAATTCTTCTCTTCCTTGAATGAAGATCATCAATGCTTGTCTTAACTTTGAAGCCCTTGATCTTATGATAGGTCCACTTGGTATTTTTGGACATGGGTCATCATCATTCCCTCTTGTCAAAGATCTGTCCTCAAAATCTTCCAGTCTTGAAACATAAACTTTATCTTTGTAAGCATATTTTCAAGTTGTTTCAATCAAAGCTCCTTGGTCTCTATCACTAAAACCTTGGTAGTACTATGTAGTATAGTACTGAATATTCATGTGAACTTAACAAATTGAACAAGATAGCGAAGGATGGTAGATGTTATTAAGTAAGGTGATACGACATCAAACCTAGGCTCAATAATGGACGGTACAAAGAAGATAAAATGTGTTAATACACCTGTAGGTCATAGACGAAAGGTTGAGATTTATATCAATAAACTTTCTGTTACTACAGCAATGTTTCTTGGAATACATCATCTTCTTATGGTGATAATAAAAGATGTTTAAAATGGCTAAGTATATTGGTATTATATAGCAAAGGTATTTTGGTCATTTTATGGAGCTAAGAACTTTGTGTTTTAAGGTCCCTAATCTACCCCTATTCTTTGTGAATGATTTTGTATCATTCTAAAATAGGAATTGAAGAAGAATTAATTTTGTTCTAAGTAGCTTTAATAATTAACTAAGGATTATCTAATCCTAGGAGTTAATTATTTAAGTTTGAATAAAATTAAATGACTTATTTATTTGGTCGCATAATTAATTTTTACTTAAGTAAGTGAGTATTTAGTTAGGCGTAAATAAAATAAGTAAGTGAGTATTTATTTTTATTGGTCTTATAATTAATTTGGACGTAGGTCCATAAGAATAATTATACTTGGACTTGGACCAAAAATAAATAAAAGGGTTTCTTATAATGGATTATTATTTCTGGTCCATAGTAGCCAATACCCTAATTAGGTTATTCAAGGATGTCTACATATACCCTATTATAACTATCGATTAGAGTTAACCAAACATTTGGTCTAAAAAAACCTTAGCCTCAACTCTTTCTCAAGACAAAAGTTCTGCTTCACTATTCCAATTTTTTTCACCCAAACATTGATCTTAGGGAATAGATTAGAAAATCTTAAGCATTGTAGATTGTAATCCAAACACGAAGGAGGTGAAGTTCGATCTACAATGTTTAAAGGAAAGTTATCATTTCACTATTGTGTGTAAATTTTTTAAAAAATCGGGTTATGGATCTAGTTTTCTTTATGAATTCTTGACCTATTTCCCTTCATGTCCCACTCATTTCGAGTGAAATATCCTTTGGGTCTTCTTGATGATTTAAACTAAGAAAACCATGCCCATGCTCAAATGAACTAATAAAGAGTTATTAGTATCATTTGTTTAGACACTTTAATCAGGGTTCAAGAAACAAATGATTAAGTTATATACGAATGACTTAATCCATGCCTTATGCTTGATCATGATATTGTGTGATAAAGGGACCGAACATTGGACTTTAAAATATGTTATATCGAACTAATGATTTTATTTAACTTGGGTAGTCATAATGTCTTGCTAGAGGCCGTTTATGACTTGCGGGTTTAGGCCTGCTACCAATGTTAAATAAACTTACAGGTCACACACCAAAGTAAGTAATCATGGCTTTTAATTCATATTGAATTATGAATTCAAATGAATTCGTCAATTTTCTTTTAATAGGATTTTAAAAGAAATTAAAATCACATTTGATGAGATCAATGATTTTCAAAATTATTTTCGGTTGTAATTACATTTCCTAATTGAAGGAAATTCGTAATATAAATATAAAAAAAGGAAGAGAAGCTAGGGTCAGGGTTTGTATCCTATTCGATAGGAAGAAAGAAACCCTAGCCGTCATCTCCCTTCTTAAATCTTAAATATATATATATATATATATAAGAGTAGCTAGGGCTTCTTCTCACACAACATATTTTAATAGGAAGAAAACCCTAGCCGCTTCGATTTTCTCTTCTCTCTATATTTCTGCCACCAACCTCCCAAGCTTCTGAATACCTGATTTAGAAGACTTAAGGTTCTAGCAGACAGACTTGAGCTCTTTAGATCTTGCTATGTAGATACCGGTAGAGGACTTTCGTATTTCACAGAGTCTTGGTTCGAAGAATTTGCTATTTCTGTTCACCGAAATAGATAAGGTTTGTTCTTCTCATCATTCTGTTTTACATAATGTACCTCGACCCGAGATTGAGATTGTGAAAAATTTTTGATTTTCCTATGCTTTGTGTTCATGAATCCCAACAGTGGTATCAGAGCTACTTGTGCATTATGTACCATTGATTTTATATGGTAATCGTGTAGCAAAGTATGATCTGTTCTAATTTTGATATGTAATCTGTCATGGTTAGTCTTTATCTTTGGTTTATATGTATGATGTGTATAGATGATAAATCTATTATGCATAAAGATTTTCGGTTCATATATATATCTGATGTATATATAGCATAAATTTGTTATGCACAAACTGTAGGATATGTTGAATCTATTTAAGTAGGCTAAGCAAGATAATCAGATTTTAATCTATTTAATTTGATTAAACCAAACAATACATATATTTGTAATAAAAAAAATTCGATTTTCAGTTTAATATGATTAAAATATAAACAGAAGTTGTTCTGTTTTTGTTCAAATAAATGGGGATAATTTGGAAATTTATTTTCACATTCAAAACCACTTCCACATTCAAAACATGGTCACACTAGATCTACGGGTCTGAGAATTATGTCTGATTGTGCCTAGTCTTAGTGTGCGATTGATAAAGTTATGTACGACGACAGAAACATGATTTGTATTTATACTTTAACATGTTATATTTATGAGATTGATTTTATTATATCTATTATTTCCATGAATAATACTATCTGCTTTTTGCTTATTAAGTATGTGAATTAATAGTAAAACCCTTTTGGAAATAGATATATTATTCTAAATAGTTCCTATTAAGTTATTATTATTGGAACAATAATAAATTAAGAATAGTATGTAATCTGATTGATGATCATGTTTTACTGATCATGAATATGAGATATTCAAGTCAGAACATAGATACATGTTAGAGAACGATGTTTTGGACATGACCTATAATGAGAATTGTTACGTGGATTATGTCATAAGTAATTCTCATCTTATTTAAGGTTCTTGATCTGATTTCATCCTTGATTTCTATGTCTTGACCTAGTCTAACGTTATCTTTAACCGGATAACAATATAGGCTTTAGTTGGGCATAGTATCAATAATACAGAGTAATGTGAATTAAAAAGATAGAATTAGTCCCACTCATTTCGAGTGAAATATCCTTTGGGCCTCTTGATGATTTAAATTGAGAAATGAATGGCCGTGCCTGAATGAACTAATAAAGAGTTATTTGTATCATTTGCTTAGACAGTTTAATCAGGGATGAAGAAATGAATGATTAAGTTATATAAGGATGACGTAATCCATGCCTTATGCTTAATCCAGATATTGTGTGGCAAAGGAATTGAATATTTAACTTTAAAATATGTTAATTTGAACTAATTATTTTATTTAACTTAGGTAGTCATAATGTATGTCTGGAGGTCGCTTATAACTTGTAGGACTAGGCCTACTTCCAATGTTAAATAAACCTACAGGATCACACACTAAAGCAAGTAATCACGGGCTTTTAATTCATATTAAATTATGAATGCAAATGAATTGGCAGCTTTTCTTTTAATAGGATTTTAAAAAGAAATTAAAATCACGTTTTGATAAGATCAATGATTTTTGAAATTATTTTCAGTTGTAATAATTTTTCCTAATTGTAGGAAATTCGTAATATAAATATTAAAAAAGGAAGAGAAGCTAGGGTTAGGGTTTGTATCGTATTTGATAGGAAGAAAGTGTATGGAGATAGATCCGGAATCTACAAAGAAAACTAGATCTAAAAAACGATTTTTTTAAAAAAAAATTTCACACAAGAGAGAAATGATCACTTGCTTCGCGCTTGAATAGCAATCCACAATACTTAAGATCTTCCAATCTATTCCTTAAAATCAAAGTATAGGAATGGAGAAGAAGAAATATTATCTCTTGAGAGAGGAGACTACGGTTTCTTAGACTAAGTGCTATAATAACCCCTAATTGCTAGTTATAATAGGATATATAAAAATATTATATAATAACCTAATTATGGTATTGGTTACCATGGGCCAAGATTAATCCATTATAAGAAACCCATTTATTTATTTTTAGTTCAAGTCCAAATATAATTAATCTTATGGACGTAAGACCAAATTAATTATGAGACCAAATAAAATAAATCATTTAATTTTATTCAAACTTAAATAATTAATTTCAAGGATTATATAATCCTTAATTTATTAATTATTGCTACTTAGAACAAAATTAATTCTTCTTCAATTTCTATTTTAGAATGATACAAAAATCATTCATAAACAATAGGGCTAGATTGGGGACCTTAAGACACAATGTTCTTGACTCCATAAAATGACCAAAATACCCTTACTACATAATAACAATATACTTAGTCATTTTAAACATCTTGTATTATCACCATAAGAAGATGGTGTACTCCAAGAAACATTGTTGTAATAACAGAAAGCTTTTTGAGATCAACATTTCGTCTTTGACCTGCAAGTGTATTGACACATTTGAGTTTTATGTAACACCCACTATTGAGCCTAGGTCTGATGTACTATTACCTTACTCAATAGCATCTACCATCCTTCGGTACCTTATTCGATTTGTTAAATTCACAAGAATATTCACTGAAAGAATATTCAGTACTGAGTAGTACTACCAAGGCCTTGGGTTCAGTGAACTAACGTAAACAATCCACAAGGGGGAGATTAATGCATCTCATAAATGAGATGGCATAAAGACTATTGTATAGGTCTGTCTTAACTAACTAAATTAATATACATAACATAAAAAGCTATTGGTCTCATTTACAAGAAACCTCACCCATATCATGTTAAGGTACAAAGACCTAAGTTCGACAGACTACCAACCCATACTTATGTCATAGGGACGTGTCCACGCAGTAGCAACAGTGATACTAGTTTTCTTTTATTTGATAGTACATTTAGAGAATAATCACTATGTGGCCCAGTTCTACACATACAAAATATGCTAACACAAATAGTCCG
>JAWZTD010028783.1:0-15441 GCA_035221335.1 Echites panduratus
GGCACCTTTTCTTGCCATCTCCTTTCTTTGTTGTCGTATGGTGATATCAACAACTGTGTGTATGATGTTGATGGAGGCTCTTCAGTTACTGCTGGAGTGAAAGTGATAGGAGAATATAGAATCCAGGACAATGATAGGTCAAATCTGTAGTATCCTAAAGTCAAGTACTTGATTTCTGAACATGGCTTCATGCTTCAGCATTATCTACCTCAAAAATTTCTTGTTATATGCTAAACATGGGTCTGAATCAAATGATTCACGAAAGGAGTTGTAGATCACGCCAATTTTGCAAGTAGTGCCACTATTATGCACTTGCCACAAGCTTCCATTACCACCTACATTCTAATCTAGTATGTTTTAATATACAAGAAGAAGAAATTGTACTTTGCATTTTTCCTTCACTTACTAGCAAGAAATCAGAAGGAAAATGGTTACCACTTTGCCAAAAACAGAAAACACAACCAAATGGAATATCAACTTCATGTGTGATATTCTGTCTGTTAAATTTTCTTAAGTTTTTGGTTTACATCCTTGTCCTATGAGTGGCCATCAATTACATATGGAAAAAGTTGCCCACGAGTTCATTTAGCCTAAATCAAGTTCTATACCAGTCATGGTCATAGGTAATGATGTTGGCATATAGAATCATTCTTGTATTTCACCTTGATCATTTTAGTGCAAATGAGGTAGCATTTCTTATTCTTGCTTTTTCACCTGTCGTCTTTTACTGTTACAAGAATAGGGACCTTTAGTGTTGGTTCTAAATCTGAACTTAGTTCCAACAATTGTTTGTTTATCTTTGTTATGTTGTTTTTCTAAAGCCTAATTGATTGTTGCACTAGTTTGAAGATATGAGGTGAATTTATGCTTATTTATGATGTGTTGTTAATATTATGTTGCAAGTATGTTTATCCATGGCTAGAAGTTATGAAGGAACCAAATGCTCTAAAAGGATTTTCTTCTGGCAGTGAAATGGGGGCCGAATTTCTCAGTCTTTGCAATAATCCATGGACAACATATTTGTTCTTTTGATCCACCCTGATAGCTTTGTTGTTTCATTCTCCTGTTCTAGAAAACTTAGCAAGCTTTTTAGCTTTTTTCATATTTTCATGTAGTGTTTTCTTGATAACATATCTTCAAGTTGAACAGCTGCTACTCTTAAATTCATTACGATTCTCTTTGAACTCTGATGTATTGCTTTTACAATTGAGTGATACTCTGTGATCAAATTGCCATAGGAAGTATGTTCACTTGCAGCTTTGTCCTCCATTGCTATAGTTGTTTGGGAAATAGAAGAAGTGAAACAATCAACTAGTCAGATACTATTTCAGAAATGAAACATTAATCACTCTTAAATCTTGAAAGAGTATTTTTATGTGAAAAAGAGTTGGGCTTCCTGGGCCCTTACTAACAAATTTCATACTTTAATCCAAAAATGGAATGTTAGGCGTGGATTAGCCTGCTCATAAGCCAAGACTTTGGTGTCTATTAGGAATTGGGAGTTAACAAGGAAAAATAACCAAAAAAAGAAATGGAAAAAAATTTTCTTATCAAAAGAAGGAAGTTTTTTGCAATAATGGATTTTTTTAATTTGATAAAAAAAAAATTTGACTCTTCTACTCTAATATGTATACGATGGATTTAAGGTCGTCGTATATGACCCAAAAATACACCAATCAAAGATATTTTGCTACGAACAGTCATATATACCTTTAATTATATACGATAGCTTTCTCTTTGTAGTATAAAACACATCATTCCTTACGGGTCGCTACATATAATCTTATATACGATGGGCCACCATATAAAACCACTATTTGCAACTGCTTTTTGCCCACCGTAAAAACTACAGTCATATATGACCTAGTTTCTTTAGGGAGCATTGTCCGAATCCTTGAGAAACGAGATCCGAAGTCCCAGGATTAAAATATATATTTCTAACATAAAAAGTTGAGAACGATACATACCATTTTTTTTTTATCTTTGCGGAATGATGCTTGAGATCTCGTCATTGAATTGGATGTCATGATCTACTTAGCTTAAAATCTTCTAATCTATTCCCTATCTATCTGGGTGAATAGAAAGGAAAGAGAAGACTGAAGAGGTTGGAGTACAGGCCTAGCAGACATCCGTGATTTTTCTGCAAAGAGAAATCACATTTGTTTCTCATTTTGTAAGAATAAATGTCTGGTTGTTAATAGAATATATAAATAATCCTACCAAATAAGAATATATCAACAATAAAAGGGATTGAAAGATCCAATTCAAGCCAAGAAAACATCCAAGAGGATGAGGAATCAAAGGCACATGGAAGGCTGATGACGGGAGGCCAATTGGTGGAAGGAAACAAGGAAGAAATTGACCACCCAGCGCTTGTCGAATGGAAGCTGCCTAGCGCCGGATAGCCTTTAGTCATCAAATTTTAATTAGTTTTAAAGTGTGTTTTCTTGTTAGTTAATTGTGTTTCATGTAATTAATGTCCTAGAACGTCTTAATTAGGGTTTAGAGGTTTCACTACTATAAATACTTCTTATTTTTGTATTCACACACAAGTAATATTGAATCAATTACAAAAGTTCATCTCTTGAGAGAAAAAAAACTACTGATCATCTTTGATCAAATTTGTGAGAGCTTAAGGTAACTCTTTTAGGGTTATTGAGTGATTATAATTGGGCTATCAATTACTTTGCTTAAATTATTGATGTATCTTTACAAATCAAGAGAATGGTAGATGAACGAATCACTTCATAGGTCATTGTAATTAACCAAATCCCAAACCTTAATTGAATCTTGTTAACTTTGGTGTGAAATTGGTGATTGAATGAATTTAAATCAACTTTCAATTATGGAGATCACATCATCTTTTGGTATCAGAGCTATGGTTTCTTCAATTAAGGTTTGAATTATCTTTAATTGCTTTCAATAGTGTGCTTAGATTATGTTTGTTTCATTGAAGTCTCATGATCTGGTGATTGTATGTTATGTGATTGTTCTTCTTCTTCCTTCCATATAAAAGAAAAATACCAAAAAAAAAAAGGTGTTACAACCCAAAACTTGACAGAAAAAATAGAGACAAAAGAAAGAAAAACAAGGGGTTGACTACTAGAAAAATTAGAAGAAAATTTGAAAAGAAAGTGATTGAAATTGTTGAGAATTGTTTGATTTGACTACTAGAAGACGTGAAGAGGATTTGTGATTGAATTTGAAGTTGAATTGCGATTGATTGATGCAAAATTGGATTGGCTTTGTGAAATTGCCTTTGTAGAGAATTTTAATCACAATTTTCTTTGACCTCTAGGTGTTTAACAAAATACCTATCATCTACTTTTTTTTATTTTTAAGTATTCTATCACTTCAATTGTGTTGATTGGCCTATTTTCTAAACTCTTTGGTTCTTGTAAGTGGATTCTTTGTTGACTATTTGATTGAATTGTGTTGATTGCTTGGTATCTTGCCTTGGTGATTGGCATTGTCTTTTGAATCAACTAAGAACTTCAAAAGTTTTGAGTGAGAAAAAGGCATGAGTGGTGATTTTGAAAGAGTGAAGAAAAAGCCATTAACAAGAGTGATACAAGAGTGAAATTGAGGTTGTTGAACAAGGAAGCTTCTCCTTCATCACAAGCATTGTTTATGAGCGAAGAACATGGAGGGTATGCTTTTCTTTTGGAGGAAATGAGGAAGATGTCAAGGGAAGTGTCGAGAGACCTTTCTAACAATATCAATGAGTTAAGATGGGATTTTAATGCAAGATTGGAACAAGTGGAAGAAAAGGTGAACAAAAATGAGTTGGACCCTCAACCTCCTATAAGAAATCAACTACCTCAAAGAGGAAGGGGAAGGGGACATCAAAGAAGAGTACCACAAAGAAGAAGAGATGTACAAGAGCATTATAAAGAGGATGATAATAATGAGGGTGACTCTGAAGATGAATATGAAGAAGAGAGGCTAAGAAGGCAAAGGAGAGACAATGACATTGACTAGAATCTTGGAAGCATCAAGCTAACGGTGCCACTTTTCTATGGAGGAGATGATCTAAATGCCTATTTGGATTGGGAAAGAATGGTAGATTCCATCTTTGAATGTCAAAGATTTTCTGAAGAAAAGAAATTCAAGTTGGCCATTGTTGGGTTCATGGATTATATTATTGTATGGTGGGATCATTTGGTAATTACAAGTAGAAGGCAAGATGCTCTATCCATAGAGATATGGGAAGACATGAAAGTACAACTAAGGAAGAGATTTGTTTCTAAACATTAACAAAGAGACCTTCATCAAAAACTCCAAACTCTTACCCAAGGTACCAAGAGTGTGAATGCTTACTATAAAGAGATGGAAATGGCAATGATTAGAAGCAATCTTGTGGTAGAGGAACCCGAGACGACTATGGCAAGGTTTCTAAATAGCTTGAACAACAAAATAGGAAATATGCTTAAATTGCAACACTATGAACACTTGGAGGAACTGGTTCAAAAAGCTATTAAGATTGAACGACAAGTCAACCATAGGAGATCACACTATGGAAAGACCTTTTAATATTCTAATCATGGGAATTCAGCTTGCAAGGCCACAAATTCATGGCCTAAGAGCGATGAAGAGATGACTACACCTACCACCAAGGAGGATTTCACCAAACCTAAGGTGAATGACAACAAAGGCACATTTGGAGATAAAGGTAATACTCAAAACCCTCGTAATAGAGCTAGAGATGTCAAATGCATGGTTTGGACATTATGCACCTAAGTGCCCTAATAGGAGGGTTATTATCGTGATTGATAGGGATAATGTGGAGTCTTGTAGTGAGAAGGAGGATGAAGATTGGAGTGGAAATTGTGGTGATGCAAATGATCCTATTGAAGAGTCCTAAGTACTCAAACAAAAGAGGAGGAAGATATTCAAAGAGAGAATTTATTTCACTCTAGATGTTTGATAAAATTGAAATTATGTAGTTTGATTGTGGATAGTGGGAGTTGTGTGAATGTTGCAAGTAGGCATATGGTGGATAGGTTGAAGTTTCCATGAATAGATCATCCAAAACTATATGGACTACAATGATTAAATGATAGCGGTGAAGCGAAAGTGGGAAAACAAGATAGAATTTCTTTTTCTATGGGAAAGTATAGTGATGAAGTGTTATGAGATGTGGTACCCATGCAAGCAACTCATTTGTTACATGGAAGGCCATGGCAATATGATAGGAAGGTGACCTTTGATGGCTTCAAGAACAAATATACACTTGAATTTGGATGCAAGAGGATTTATTTGAATTCATTGCAAACCACATGAGGCTTATGTGGACCAAAAGACATGTCTTGAAAAGATGAGAGAGTTTTATGAGGAAAAATAAAAGAAAGACAAAGAGAGAAAAGAAGTTAGGGGACAAAATGAGAGTGGACTGAAATTGAAAGAAAAAGAGGAGAGGAAAAGAAAGAGAGAAAGATGAAACGAGCTATGGAAGGGAAGAAGAGAAAAAGAAGAAGGAAGAAAGCAAGTGTGAAAAGAAAGTGTGCTTTTATGCAAAAGAAAGAGAGGTAAAAGAAGCTTTTATGAGCATGAGGCCTATGGCATTACTTATGTACAAGCATTCTTTTATTTCTTCTTCTAATGAGTCTAACAATTCTTGTCGTAGTGCCATCAATTCTCTTTTGCAAGAATTTGAGGACTTCTTTCCGGAGGAATTACCAAGGGAGTTAGCTCAAACTCATGGGTTAGAGCACCAAATTTATTTGCTTTCTTGTGCACCTCTTCCTAACATTGTGGCATATAGGACAAGCCCGAAAGAAACCAAATAGTTACACCGACAAGTGGAGGAACTCCTGGAGAAAGGATATGTGAGTTAAAGTTTGAGCCCATGTGCAGTCCTGCTACTCTGTGTGAAAGAAAGATGGGACGTGGAAAATGTGTGTTGATTGTCCTCAATCAACAAAATAACTATAAAATATCGCTTCCCCATTCCTTGTTTAAATGATATGCTTGATGAATTAAGTGGAAGTGTTTGTTTTACTAAGATTAACTTGAAAAGCGGTTACCACCAAATAAGAATGAAAGAACTGCTTTCAAAACAAAGCATGGTCTTTATGAGTGGTCAGTCATGCCATTTGGACTCACAAATGCACCAAGCACTTTTATGAGATCAATGAATCACATCCTTAGGAATTGCATTGGTAAATTTGTGGTGGTGTACTTTGATGATATATTGAGCATGGAAAATCATATGAATCATTTAAGATATGTTTTTGAGATGCCAAAGTGAAAAGGTGTTCTTTTTTGCTTGTGTAAAATAACTTTTCTTGGCTATTTGTTTCTTCTAATGGGATTCATGTTGACAGGGAGAAAGTAAAAGCAATCAAAGATTGGCCAACACCTAAAAGTGCAAGTGCGGTAAGAATCTTTCATGGTTTGGCATCATTCTATAGAAGGTTTGTCTCCAACTTTAGTACTATTGTAGCTCCTATGATTAAGTTAAAAGTGAAATTTAATAGGGGAAAAAGCTTTTCAAATGTTAAAGTCTAAGTTGGTTAGTGCCCCTATCCTTTCCTTAACCAATTTTTCAAAAGTTTTTGAAATTGAGTGTGACGCTTCAAGGTTGGGGATTGGAGCCGTGCTCATGCAAGAATGGAAACCTTTGGAATATTTTAGTGAAAAGTTTAGTGGACCTACTCTGAATTACTCTACATATGACTAGGAGTTGTTTTCTTTGGTTAGGTCCCTACAACATTGGCAACACTACTTGTGGGACAAGGAATTTGTCATCCACACGGATCATGAATCCTTAAAACATCTCAAGGGCCAACAAAAGCTCAGTAAGAGACATGCTAAATGGGTATAATTCACAGAGATGTTTCCCTATGTCATCAAATACAAACAAGGTAAAGAAAATGTTGTAGTGGATGCAATCTCTAGAAGGTATACTTTGCTAACTACTCTTGACTCTAAATTGCTAGGATTTAAGTTCATGAAAGAGTTATATGTGGATGACGATGATTTCAAAAGTTGGAATGTTGCTTGTAAAAAGAACTCTTGTGAAAAGGTAGTCGTTGAAAGTCATAGTGGTTCCTTAATGGGACATTTCGGAATAACAAAAACTTTGGCTATTTTGAAAGATCATTTTTATTGGCCAAGGTGTGCAAAAAGGCTAAATCTACTCTCAAACCTCATGGTTTTTATATGCCTTTACCTATTCCTAGAGCTCCTTGGGAAGATGTGCCAATGGACTTTGTGCTAGGCTTGCCAAAAACTAGAAGGGGTAAAGATTCAATTCTTGTGGTTGTGGATAGATTTTCAAATATGGCTCATTTCATAGCATGTTCTAAAGTTGAGGATTCCACTATTGTAGCAAATTTGGTTTTCAAAGAAGTGGTAAGACTCCATGAAATTCCAAAAACTGTTGTGAGTGATAGAGATACGAAGTTTTTCAGTTTCTTTTGGAAGGTCTTGTGGGGAAAGCTGGGAACAAAATTGTTGTTTTCCACATTGTCATCCTCAAACGGATGGACAAAAGGAAGTAGTCAATAGGACATTGGGAACTATGTTAAGGGTCATTATAACATGGAATTTGAAATCTTGGGTAGATTATCTACCATTTGTTGAATTTGCTTATAATAGATGTATTCATTCTTCCACACATTTATCTCCTTTTGAACTAATATATTTATTTAATCCTGTGACTCCTCTTGATCTAACTCCTTTATCTTTGAATGAGATACATAGTCTAGATGGTGCAAAGAAAGTAGATTTGGTTAAGCAACTTCATGCAAAAGCAAGAGAGAACATCCAATTGCAAAATCAAAGGCATGCACAACAACATAACAAATGAAGGAGGAAAGTGGAATGTGAAATTGGGGATTGGGTGTGGATACACTTGAGTAAGGACATTTTCCACTTGCTCGGAAGTCCAAGCTCGGCCCAAGGGGCGATGGTCCATTTCAAGTGATCGAGAAGATAAATGATAATGTATACAAAGTGGACTTACAAGGAAAATATAATGTTAGTCCTACTTTCAATGTAAGTGATTTGTCTCCTTTTGATGTAGATGAAGCAGATTCGAGGACGAGTAATTTTGAGCAACCGGGATGGAAACCTAGCTCCTTCAATGCTACAAGGACCAATCACAAGATCAAAGGCTTCAACGATGAGAAAGGCATTCATCACATTCGTGCAAAGAAAGGAAGAATTACTTGACTTGGAAAGGAATAAGTTTGATGAAAATCAAGTTGACTTGAAGTTATGGAATATATCAATAATGAAGGGGATTGAAAGCTCCAATTGAAGCCAAGAAAACATCCAAGATGATGAGGGAACAAAGGCACACGAAAGGGTGATGATGGGAGGCCAATTTGTGGAAGGAAAGAAAGAAGAAAGGGACCACCGGGGCCTGACAAAAAGAGCCCAGAGCAGGATGATTTTTGGCCAGAATTGCTACCATTCCAGTGATAATCCTGTGCCAAGAGGTTGAGGAGCAACCAGCATTGGATGGAAGCTGCCTAGCGCAGGACAACAATTTGTAATCAACGTCTAGCTTCCTTTTAATTGGTTTTAAAAGTTTCTTTTCTTGTTAGTTAAAAGGTGTTTTATGTAATTAGGGTTTAGAGGTTTCCCTACTATAAATACTTCTTATTTGTGTATTCAAACACAATCAATAATGAATCAATTACAAAACTTCATCTCTTGAGAGAGAAAGACTACTGATCATTTTTAATCAAATTTGTGAGAGCTTAAGGTAAATCTTTTAGGGTTCTTGAGTTATTACAATTGGGCTATCAATTACTTTGGTTGAGGTATTGATGTGTCTTAACAAATCAAGAGAATGGTTGATGAAGGAATCACCTCATAGATCATTCTAATTAACCAAACCCCAAACCTTAATTGAATCTTGTTAACTTTGGTGTGAAATTGGTGATTGAATGAATTTAAATCAACTTTCAATTATGCATATCACATCACATATGGACCTATGTCCAAATTAATTATAAGATTAAATAAATAACTAATTAATTTTATTCAAGCCTAAATAATTAATTCCAATGATTAATTAAAATCCATAATTAATTATTAATGCTATCTAGAATAAAAGTAATTCCTTCTCCAATCTCCTATTTAAGAATGATATAATATCATTCATACACAATGGGATTAGATCAAGGTCCTTAAGACACAATGCTCATTGCTCTATAAAATGACCAAAATACCCTTACTACTTAGTCAACACCTTCTATTATTACCATAAGAAGATGATGTACTCCAATACACATTGCTGTAGAAACAGAATGCTTGTCGAGATAAATCTCAACCCTTAGTCTTTGACCTACAAGTGTATTAACACATTTGCCCTTCTATGTAACACCCACTATTGAGCCTAGGCCTTACATACTATCGCCTTACTCAATAGTATCTACCATCCTTAGGTATCTAGTTCTTTTACAATTGAATCATAATGAATACTCACTAGAAGAATATTCAGTACAACAACAATTGTACTGCCGAGGCCTCAAGTTCAGTGATCCAACTAGAAACAACACACAATTGGGCAATTAACCCATCTCATAAACGAAATGGCATAGAGACTCTATTGTATATGTCTGTCTTAACTAACTATCTAAGCACATGGACATAGACTTCACTTCGCCAGACCACCAACCGATACTCATGTAATGGTTGCGTGTCCACGTTGTAGCATCAGTGATACTAATTCTCTCTTCTTTGATAGTACGTTTAGAGAACAATCACTGAATGGTCCTGTTATACACATACAAAATGTGCTAACACATATATTCTGGGAGCACTACTTAGTGACTGAAGGTAAGTCACCCTACTTAAAGGAGATTAATGTGTTATGACCTTTGTTCAATGGAAAGCCCAATTCCATTATCCAGCCAAGAACTAATTCATTAAGATTTAAAATTCTAGTGAACTGTATCTTACTATGTTGAATGTACCAACACATAGATCACCTATTTAAATCAATTGGACCTTACTGCATTTTTTACTAATATGTATAAATACATGTACAAAGATTATAGTTTTTCACACATTATCTCAAAATAAGATAGTCTTTTTGGGAATAAATCCCTGCAGACTCCCACTTGCATAAATAAGACTATCCAATCATTTCATAGCTCATACAGTTATCTGAATGCTCTTGAAAACATTCAACTATCCTAGAGTCTATGAAACGATCAACCAGATAATATCATTAAAAGATACTAGGTATCTCACTCAAATAAAACTATCTGGTAATTTCACTTCTCTTACAACTATATGAATGCTTACAAAATACACTCAACTCTAGAGAAAAAAGGAATAACTATGCTAGACTTATTGTTGAGAGATACTAAGCAACTCCTCTGTGCAAAGTCTTTTGATATATCTTGGATCTCAATGCACCATAAATGTCTAGCCAATTCTTTCTCATTAAGTTATCTGAATGTTGTCAAACATTCAACTGTTCAGAGATACTAAGAAACGTTCTGCTAGAACTAATAGCAAAAGATACATAGTTTATCTTATGTGCATTCATTATTGCTCATCTAGAATCCTTAGGTACCGTTATCGTTTGTAACTATCAGTGATCATGTACTAAGGATTTTCAAAAGTAATGCTATGAAGAACTACTAAAGAAAAGCTCCTCTAAAATCACTTCCGATGTTGTTACTCTGATATGTAACAAGTGGAACGTATATTTGTAATTGCTTATTACGAATAGGATAGTATAAATCCATAAAGGATTTAATAACCATTCCTCTCTATTAAAAAACTTACAAATGATTATGAAATTGACAAACAAATGATTATATAAAATCTCTAGTGCCTGCAAAGCACCTGATTATATATATCCAATCAATTGATAAACTAGCATCCACAAGAGTCTACTATCAGTCTTTTGTAGTGAATTTTTCAAAATTGCAAAGCAATCAGAACCTAATTCACATAGTTCTTTTTCCTTTTCTTGCATGATCAAACACAAGACGAAAAAAACATAATCCAAACATTTGAACTTAACAAATGTTCTTTGGATTGATCATGTTTTACTCATATGCCAATTTTTCATGAATAAATGATAGCTAATAAATTTAATACTCTTCCATATGTCTAATTCTTTCGATTCTTGCATACAGAGTATTTACTAATTTATCATCAAATATTCTTGACAATTTTCTTTATCTGATGACATTATTCTATTTCAAAAATAGAATGTCATTCATAACAATCCTTAATCTCTTATTCTCTCAGAGTGCATCCTCATTTAAATATCTATAAGACTTCTAAAGTCACATAATAAACATATGCTCTCTTGATGAATGATGATAATTTTAGTCTACTAAAAAATTAAATGTTTTACAAGATATGTATTATTGACCTTTTCAGTAATCATACTAAATCTACTTCTATCAATAAAGGGACACCAGATCTAATCATGTCCTAAGACTCAATGTGTTGATTACCAAAAATCAACATCTTGTAAATAACATCAATTATAACTCTTATTCTAAATAATTTGATTTTGCTATCAAAAGACATTGTCAAATTACTTATTAGAACTCAGGAAAAACTCCCACTACAATATGGATCCTAAAAATTTAAGAGATTAAATTTTTAATAAAGATTATAGGAAACAACTCCCATCCTTTAATTCTACTTTATTAGAACATAGGACATTTACTCTTGTATATACCTTTCAAGTACCTGACATAGATGTCAACAAACACCATATGTTCTTGAAGTAAATATAAATTAGGAACCTCACTAGGTGCTATTATAAGTACAAATAGGTGCCAAGGAGCAAAAAGGTTCACTCTAATTTGGACAACCACTCGTTTGTTACCACTCCAACAAAAAGGTAGAAGATTCAGAATGCAAAGTGTGGTAGAAATAGGTGTGTAAATTTCAACATTGGAAGGCAAGTAAAGTAGCCACCACAGCTGCAAAATCCATCTCTGTATTGCAAAAGATATTAGGCAGAGAAGCACAGTAGTACAAGATATCAGCCAGCCTACTGTTATCTATATCAGAGAGCACTGATGCAGGAGGATAATTGCCCACATAATACTACAGCAAGTGAGAACAACCTTTGCAAAAAAGGATTCAAAATTCCAAGAGAAGAATATAGAGAGCATGGTAGTCACACACATAAAGTCAGATTGAAAGAGGAAGCTCAAGGTCAAATGATAGATGTTAGATGGGGTTGAACAAGTAAGAGAGCACCAATGGCCAAAACTTAAAGTTCCTTTTCTGTGAATATATACCAGGGGCTTGGTTAAGAAAAAAATACTCATGGGAGCATCTATGGTTTGTAGCTGAAGCTGAATGGTAAGGCAGATGAAGTCTCCATGGGAGATGTAATGACTATCCAAAGAATGCCTTTTGGAGCACTAGATGAAGACCTGGTTCGCTGTAGGACTAGGCATGCCAAATGGTCGAAGGAGAGTTGCAGTGTGTGACTGCAAGAGGAGATAAAAGAGGGTGGATGAGTTTATAACAAAAAATGTCCAGACCTGTGAAATCCAACAAGCCAAGCAAAAAAGTGTTAGCACAAAATGGAGAAACAAAACTTGCAGACATAATAAACATATACAATGATGTAAAGCTTGGATTCTATGTTCTCTTATCCTGATATGAAGTTAACTAGAGACAGAGGGTAGGAAGTAATGCATGAAGCTTTGCCAAGCTGGGGGGAGGCTTTAATGCTCTATTCTTGCACATTTTTTTGCATACTTTTTTACCTTATTTAAGTTCTGATAGAAACAAAAACAATTCCCATCAGTCATGTTCCAACAATAAGAGCTAAAAATGATTAAAATAAATTGTTGAACAAGCAAGTCCTGGTCATAGAGCCATAAAGACCGAAAGCTATAGTCCATTATGTAGGAAATCTGAAGTTTTAGACATCATGGGCATCCATTCTGCATTTGACAAGAACATAAGTGTTACATAAGGCATGGGTGAGAAACCTTTGTTGCTACAAATCACAGGCCTCATTTACTAGTTGATCAACCACAGAATTGCCTTTATTATAAATATGGGTTAGAGAGTAGTTGAAGGTGTTAAGCAGGAATTGGATTCTTTGGGTAATATTCACAGACTTCCAGTTATGATTTGGAACGGATCATGTGTATCACAACAGTAGCATCCACTTTGATACATATATCTGTGAAACCTAACTCCAGAGAATATTTAAGGTCTCTCAATAGTGCAGTGAGTATTGACTTTGGTGGCAATTGATGCCACAATTTCTAATCCCACATCAGTGTGTTAGAATTAAGGGAAAAGGGTTTGGCAGTTATAAAATAACCCCTCCCCCATCCATTCTAATCATTCCAAAATTGTTATCTCTTCTCCCACATAAATAAAAGTGGGCTGCTTAAGGGTGCTCGGAGACTAGGCATATTTGGCCGAACTCCGTTATCAAATTTTTCCGGGTGTGTTCTTTCCTTATCTCTTTTATTATTTTGCAATTATTATTGTTGTTGTTTCTTTTAAGTTATAGTATTCAATATTCTTTGTCGGGTTTATTTATAGTGTTTTGTTATATTCATTTGGAGGTATTTTACTATTCACATGTATTGTTCTATTTATATACACGGGTTTAGGTTGTGATAAATACACCGTGCACATAAGTTCTGTCTAGGAGTCTGGACCTTAAGTGGGACCGTTGTGACCCCTCCAGTCTTTCTTGGGAATTTACATGGAACGGTAATTCTGTCTATGAGACTATTGCAGTCTATCCTGGGAATTACCGAATCGGTTCAATTCACTAGTTGTTTGTTTTAGAGGGAAAATTACCTGGTTTTCCCAACAAGTGGTATCAAAGCCGAATGTTCGTCCTTCGTTTTTTATTTGTAATTGTTGGTATATTGAATACTATACTTTGAGTTTGAAATGGCATTGAAAGATCAAGAAACAAATGAGACTACCTCAACGTCGAGGATTCCGTTATCAAGTTTGAAAGTGGCGGTGGAAGTATTTGATGGTACTAGTCATTTCGGGATGTGGCAAGGGGAGGTTTTGGACTCCCTTTTCAGCAAGATCTTGATATTGCCACTGAAGAAATGAAAAAAGAATATATTGAAGATAAGGATTGGAGTATCATAAATAAGTTGGCATAAGGAACAGTTCGATCGTGTCTGTCCAGAGAGTAGAAATATGCTTTCAAGAACAAGATTTGTGCACATAAAATGTGGAAGGCATTGGAGGACAAATTTCTGAAAGAGAGTGGTCAGAATAAGATTGCTATGAAGAAAAGACCATTCTGATTTGACTACCAACCAGGTACCACTATGAATGAACACATCACTTTGTTTAATCAATTAGTAGCAGACCTATTGAATTTAGATATGAAATTTGAAGATGATGATCTGGCTTTGATGTTGTTATCATCCCTTCCCAATGAATTTGAACACTTAGAAACTACGTTACTTCATGGGAAGGAGTATGTGTCTTTAGATGTTGTATGTTCTGCTCTGTGTAGTCATGAACTGAGAAAGCGTGATAAAATGAAAAACACAGCAAGTATGTGTCCCACTACTAGTTTTTTTTTATCTACTGCGTGCTACTCTACTCAGCCTGGTGGAACGCCACATCTACTTATCTGCTTCTGGTCTGCCCAGAACTGCCACCCAGATTGCCAGATCTGGTTTCAATCACCAGAAAAAATCCCCGCCAACAGCCTGAATGCCCAGCCTCTAATACTGCCTCCCTCGTTTCTACGCCATGGCCAGCAGCATTCAGGTGTGTAGTCCGATGAATAGTTATCTAGCAATGTTTTTCTACTTTGGTAACCCCAAGACCAGATGAAGTTCTGGATATATATTTTTTTACAGATTCTAGCAACCCTTCCGGCAATCCCAATACTGGGTGTCACTCTTGCCTAGCTCGACTGAGCAACTGTGCATCATCTCCAACAACCTTATTCCAAACTCCGACGGAATTGAATTGGACGTTTCGATCTACTCAGCTTAAGGTTCTCTGATCTATTCTCTATCTATCTAGGTGACCAGAAAGGAAAATAGAAGACTGATGAGTTTGGAAAAAAAGGAAAAATAGAAGATTTGATGAGGTTGGAGAGGAGGCTTAACAGACTTCTGCGATTTCTTTTTGTAGAGAAAAATCATGTCTATTTCTTATTTTGTAAGAATAAATGTCTTGTTGTTAATATGATATATAAATAATCCTAACAAATAAGAATAAGGTTTTTCTATGGGCCAAGAGCCCATCATCCATCCTTTTAATTTAATTAAAGATCCAATAATTATTCATTGGATCATAGACCCAATATAATCATTCTGGTCCTTTAATTAAAACAAAATATTTATTTTTAGCCATCAATAATTAATCTCATGGATCTAAGTTCAAATTAATTATAAGACTAATTAATAGCCACTCCCTTATTTTATTTAAACCCAAAAATAATTAATCTTATGAACCTAAGTCCAAATTAATTATAAGATT
>JAWZTD010028821.1:0-15430 GCA_035221335.1 Echites panduratus
GTAGAAAGGGTAATATGATCCACTAATTTTTCAAATGTTGAAATTTTATTTTAAATTTGTGGGAGATATAATTCAATCTCATTTCTTTGCATATTTTTGTATATAGATAATGGTCTCAAACACTAATACGTCTAAGTCATTGCAATCTATACTTGAAAAAGAGAAACTAAGTGGGACTAACTTCCTTAATTTATCTAGAAATTTGAGAATCATTCTCAAACAAGAAAGGAAGCTCTGTCTTTGAAACTCCTATCCCTACTGCTCCTGCTAATAATGCCCCTAGAGTAGAAAAGAATGCTTAAAGTAATCATGTTAATGACTCTACGGATAGGACATACCTCATGTTTGCTACCATGAACTTGGAGCTTCTGAAGCAATTTGAGTCTATGGAAGCATATGACATGATTGTGCATCTCAAGGAGATGTTCCAAGAGCAAGCACGTCAAGAGAGGTTTGTAGTCACCAAGGCATTAAGTGCTTCCAAGATGGTTTCTGGCATTTCTGTTAGTGCACATGTCCTTCAGATGAAAGGCTATTTCAACCTTCTTGAAAAGCTTAGTGCTCTAGTCAGCCAAGAGTTAGCAACTGATATGATCTTAGGATCATTACCTGAAGAATATGGCCAGTTTGTCATGAACTTCTACACGCACAACATGGAGAAATCCACCCCTGAATTGCATGGGATGCTGAAGCGGGATGAGAAAAACATTAAGAATCTAAGCTTAATGTTTTGATGGTGCAAAAGGGACAAGGAAAGCAGAACAAGAGGAAAGGCAAGCCAATGGCAAACAAAGGAAAGGGCATGGCTCAGTGTAGGCCCAAGCCCAAGGTTAAGCCATCAAAACTACCTAAGGAGGGAGATTGCTTTTATTGCCATAAACTTAGTCATTGGAAAATGAATTGCAAGCTCAATTTGGAAGAACTTAAAAGGATGAAGAGTAATGAGACTGCTACTTCAGGTATTTTTGTTATTGAAATTAATTTATTTACTTATGCTTCTTAGGTATTAGATACTGGTTCTGCATCTCACATCTATATGACTATACAGGGCCTACGCAGTAGTAGATATTTGGCAAAAGGAGAAGTGGACCTAAGTGTTGGCAATGGAGCAAAAGCTGTTGCTTTAGTTATAGGAACATATAAATTACTTTTGCCTACTGGCTTGGTTTAAATTTAGACAATTGTTATTTTATACCTCTTTCTTGTAGGAACATTATTTCAGTTTCTTGTTTGGACATCATGGGTTTTGAATTTGTTATTAGGAATAATATTTTTTCATTTTATAAAGAAGGTATTTTTTGTGGAGATGCTTTTTTACCTAATGGATTATATCTTCTCAACCTTGATGAATCAAACAACAAGCCCATTTATAACACTACTACAACGAAATTTAAATCTAATGACTTAAATCAAACCTAATAATCTCACAATTAACTCCACTAAGAACACCACAATGGAATAGTTTATCGAAAAGAAGAAATCAAACTTTATTGGATACGGTTCAATCAATGTTGAGTCAAACTGATCTTCCAATCTCCCTTAGAAACTGTTGCGTTCTTGCTTAACCGAGTTTTATCAAAAGCGGTTCAAAAGACACCATTTGAGTTATGAATTGGGAAAAGGCCCAATTTGTCATTTCTTAAGATTTGGGGTTATGAAGCTTATGTGAAGCATTTATTATCTAATAAACTAGCACACAAATCAGATAAATATCTATTTGTGGGTTATCCAAAGGAAACCACAAGATACTATTTCTATCTCTCATCAGAGAACAAGGTGTTTATTACTCGTAATGAAGTCTTTCTAGAAAAGGAATTAATTTTCAAAAGGACTAGTGGGAGAAAGATACATCTTGAAGAAATTCAAGAGCCATAAATAGCTGTTGAACCTACAATGGAATCTCAAACTAACTCTCAAGCTATAGAAGAGTCTACTCCAATAGTGGAAGGCCCACGAAGGTCTAGTAGGGAACCCGAGAGATATGGATTTCTTGTGACTGATAATCATAATGCACTCATTGATCATGATAAGCCCACTTCCGCCCAAGAGGCTACAAGTAGTCCTGACTACGACAATGCCATGAATGCTGAAATGCAATCCATGTAAGACAACCAAGTATGGATCTTCGTTGACCTACTTGAAGGTTAAAAAACCATTGGGTGTAAATGGGTTTTCAAGAAGAAAAATGATGTAATCTTGAAAGGAAACCTTCTTCATCAATCAATTACACCTCAATTAAAAACTTACCCAAGACTTCATCAAAGATCATGGTTGTTTCATTGACTTATGTTGTCTTCTGACATCAACCAATGACTTAGATTTTGTAGACTAATCGCAGCAGAACCAAAGTGTATAAAAGCCCTTAAGATTTGTCCAAGAACCCTAGAAAAAGTTCTAAGAGTAAACCCACAAGTAGGTCATGTTTGATCTTTCAATTTGGAATTCTCAAGCGACAGAGTTGTTTTTGATTCCAAGGAATAAGCAGTCCAACGCTCGACACAAGGCAACAGACAACACCGGACTGCTTCTGGGAAATGACTAAAGCAGTCAAAATGTGCATGGTTGTGGACAGCCCCTCCTAGCACCGGACAGGTACAAGCTGGTGCCGGACAGACCATAAATCTCCCCTTTCTTCTCCGTTTGTCTTCCACGTCTTCAAGAAATCTTTGAGGCTTCTTCAAGGACTCTTCCAAGGTTGTTTTGATTTTGTTTTAAGCTACATAATCCCTCTTGAACATCATTAGAATCATCAACCTTGATGACATTAAAATACTTCCTTGAATCAACACCCATTTCAAAGTACAAATTCTTCAAACAAGGCATCATGGTCAAGTTGTTCTTCTTTGTTTATCATCAATGCCTTTATGCCTTTCTTAAACTTGGAATGTTGTGTCTTGTACGCTTCATTTCTTCCATAAATGATCTCATATCTTCCATGAATAATATCTTCAAAGTAGCTCTCCTTTGATGACACACAAATAAGTCCAATCAATACTTGATTAGCTCCTTGATCTCCAACATTCCCCTTTTCTATGAAAAGATTCATCTTTGAATCTTCAAGTCTTGAAATGTAATTTTTGCTAAAATTTCAAGTTGTTTCAAAGGCTACTTAATCTTCATCATGCCTCTCTTCTTCAAAAAGATTCGTCCTCGAATCTTCAAATCCTACATTGAAAGAAGAACGGTTACTAGCATTGATTGTAACATCAAGACAATACTTACCAACTAGCTCGTTGCTATCAAAGGCTTGATAAATGTTACTCTTCATGGAAATCATCACATGAAAATACCTTAGCATTCCTTTCTTCAAAGGTGGTGGTCTTTCCTTTATTGATATTATCTACAATAAGCTTATTAGCAAAAACAATGGAAACAAGGAATACTATCATTTTTAAGCACCGAAGGCACACAATATCATTCAAGGGACAAGCCTTAAATCCCAAAGGTTGATGTCCCCATAAGGCATGATACAAAATATTCAAAATAGCTCCAAAATTGAATTCCACTTTCAAAAGATCAAGAAGATCAATACATTGCAACTTCAAGAAACATTTCCTTAGACTATCAAGCACATATCCTCCATCAAACATATGTGTATGATTCTCATAGGATTAAAACTACATCAAAATGGACAACAAGGTTCTCATTCGATGGCAAAAAAAGTTTCCAAGGTCTCAACAAGTCTCTATTCATGGCATAAAGTATAAACCATAACATCATGCAATTCCACCAAATATGCTAAATAGAGATTAAGCACAAAATAATCATATTAATTTCTGGATCAAGAAGCTCCTTATCATCACAAATAACAATTTCTCATCATAACAAGCTTCATCACAAATCTCCATCAAGTAATGATTTTCAACTAACACTAACTTGCTTCTCATATGCACAATGAAATATCTCTCAAACAAGATAAACAAAATCCTTGAATCAACAATAAGTATGCACATTAAGCCGTAAAGATACAAGTTAAGATCAAGAATTGTAACATCAAAGATCCACAAGACTCGATCATCTAGGACAAACTTTGATATCCCATTCATCTGCATTTCATTGATAATTTTTAGGAAGAAATTCATGTATTTCAATTCACAAGGATGTATCCTTATGCTATTTCCATGAAGTCTATCAATCAACAAATCAAGCATAGAAAATTTTGCAATGAATCATCATGTTCATAGAGGTCAACAAAATCAACTTGTTTACAATCATGAAACACATTTTCACCCAAATATGACTTCTTGACAAACATGAGATCCAAAATCCCTTTCAAGAAACTCGTAGAAATATACAATGTACTCCAATTATGCAAGAACTCATCATACCTAAAAGACTTCACAATAAGAGCAATTTGTTCAATTACATTATAAGCATTCCCTTAGTCCTATTTCACCATAAAAAAGACTCTTTCATGCTCACAATTCAATAATCTTTCACCAAGTGTAGAGATAACAGTATACCATTTTAACATCTCACTCATCACCAAGTTGTCCTTCGTTCTCTATGTTTTGGCTTTCAAAATCCTGAAATTTATACACAAGAACACTAGAAAATGAATGGTCAATGTTAGAAATGGGTATAGAACTCACTTGGTCCATCCTAAAGATCAAAGTACTTTCATATTCCCTTTCTTTTTCTCTCTCATCTTTTTCTTCTCTCATAGCTTTCCTCATAATTTCATTCTCCCCTTATCTTTCAAACTCATGGTTTTTTCCAATTTTTCCCTTCGTTATCTTTCCTCTCAATATCTTTTTCTCTTTTAAATTCTTTTTCTTGCCTCATCTCTTTTGTTTTAATGACTCTCTCTTCTTTTTCTTGTTTATTTTTCTTCTCTTTTTCTTGTTTCTTGAGATCTTCTCCTCTCTCATAGTTCATCTCATTATCTTCCTCAATTTCCTCACATGCCATCTCTTCTTTATCTTCAATTGGAGATTCTTCTTTCTTTTCTAGGGACTTTTCATCGCGCCTCACTTGTAAATTTTGAGCTTTCCATTCAATAAGTGGCACTTGTTCATTTTCATCTTTTACTTCACTTAGATTGTCATAGTCATAGTATTTTATTTATCATCAAATTCCATTTGCTTATGTCTCCATCTAGGTTGACTCCCTTGATGATTTCTCATTTCAACTCCTCTTGGTTGATACCCTCTAGAAGAACTAGCTTGACCTTCACCTCTCCTTCCTCCTTATTGCACATGTGTTCTAGGACGTCTAGATTGGTGATCATCTACCTTTCTTTCAAAATTCTCAACCTTAGATTTCCAATTTTCTCTTCAATCCATCATTTCATTTGAGAGATCCCATCTCATGTCGTTTAGTATTTGATTCATCTTCTCATTGAGTATGGCACATTTAACTTGAGATGATGTTCTGGACATGATTCACCTACAAAATCAACAAACAAGAAACCGGGAAAATATGTTTCTCACCATTCACTCTTGTTTACACTCTTGTTAAGGCTTTTACTCTCTCTAATGAACTCACCCCTGATAGCCTTTTACCAACAACTTAGGCAAGAATGTAACAATCAAAAAAATCTCAATCAAGTAGTCGATAATTGTAAACAAATAGAACCAAAGAGATAAGAGTTTCAAAGATTTAGGCCAGTGAGCAATGATTCAAGCAGTTAGTGTTAAGAAATAGATGAATAGCTTTTAATCAAATACTTAGAGGTCAAAGAGTTGTAATCAAATCTCTATAATATCAACTTATCTAATCAATCCCTTTGTCTTTAAATTGACATAAACAAGATCCACAATACTTCAAATCATCAACAATTCCATTTCAAATCCACAATTGATCAAATACACAATAGATCTTACTTCACTTCAACAATTTCTCAACACTTTACTTCAATTTGTTTTCAGATTTTCAATGCTCTGGGTTTTTTTTTCTTTTGATTTTTCTTTATTTGATCTTTCTTTTTTTTGTAATTTTCTTTTGTAGAGATAGAAGGAGATGAAGAAACACATAACAAATTGAATGAACCCTTGATTTTTTGCCTTATTCTTGGTCCACACAAACACAATTGATCACAAGATGAGAAGCAGGATAGATTTGATAGAACAAAACACAAATCAGAAACATAAGATCATAGATCTTCATGGAAATAAATATGAACTTAACACAACACAAAGAAAGAAATTAAGATAGTCCAATCTAAGATGAAATAACCTAGGCTTTGACACCAATTATATGATGTGATCTTGAAAGGAAACCTTCTTCATCAATCAATTACACATCAATTGAAAACTTACCTAAGACTTCATCAAAGATCATGGTTGTTTCATCCTATGCCGGACAGACCATAAATCTCCCCTTTCTTCTCCGCTTGTCTTCCATGTCTTCAAGAAATCTTTGAGGCTTCTTCAAGGACTCTTCCAAGGTCATTTTGATTATGTTTTAAACTACATAATCCCTCTTGAACATCATTAGAATTATCAACCTTGATGACATTAAAATACATCCTTGAATCAACACCCATTATCAAGCACAACTTCTTCAAATCAAGTTGTTCTTCTTTGTTTATCATCAATGCCTTTATGCCTATACTAAACTTTTGAATGTTGTATCTTGTAAGCTTCATTTCTTCCATGAATGATCTCATATCTTCCATGAATAATATCTTCAAAGTAGCTCTCCTTTGGTGACATATAAATAAGTCCAATCAATGCTTGATAAGCTTCTTGATCATCAACATTCCTCTCTTTTATGAAAAGATTCATCCATGAATCTTCAAGTCTTGAAATGTAGGTTTGTTAAAATTCCAAGTTTTTTAAAAGGCTACTTTATCTTTATCAAAAACAAAGTGGATGGTAATGTGTTTACCGATAAATCTCGACTTTTTGCCAAGGGTTTTAAACAAACTCATGGTATAGGATGAAACTTTTCACCAGTTGTGATGCTTACATCAATTAGAATTCTTCTTGCCCTAGCTGCATATTATGACTATGAGATATGGAAAATGGATGTCAAAACATAGTTTCTTAATGGAAACTTACTTGAGGACGTGTACATGACATAACCAGAGGGTTTTGTTGATCCATAGAATTCTAATATGGTATGTAAGCTTAAAAGATCCATTTATGGACTGATACTTGGATTCTCCAGTGTGATGATGCAATTAAAGAATTTGGATTCATCAAAAATGAAGATGAGCCTTATGTCTATAAGAAAACTAGTCGGAGCACAATAGTTTTTCTAGTGTTTTATGTTGATCACATCTTACTCATTGGAAATGATGTCCTTACCTTTCAGTGTGTCAAGTCCTTTTTTGGGAAATGTTTCCTAATGAAAGACTTGGGTGAAAAAATCTATATTCTACCCATAAAGATCTATAGAGATAGATGTAGAAAGCTAATTGGCCTAAGTCAAAGTACATATATTGAGAAGGTACTGAAAAGATTCAGTACCTAAAATTATAAAAGAGGATTCTTGCTTATGTCTCATGACATTGAGCTCAAAAAATCTCAAGGTCCTATTGCCATGGATGAGTAAGAGTGCATGAGCAAGATTTCTTATGCTTTTGCTAATGGATCTATCATGTATTCCATGTTATGTACTAGACTAGATTTCATATGTTTCATATGCATTGAGCCTGACAAGAAGATTCCAATCAGATCCTGGTGAGCCTCACAGGACTGCAGTTAAGAACATTCTTAAGTACTTAAGAAGAACTAAAGATGTGTTCTTAATATATGGAGGATAAGAAGGCAAACTAGTTGTAAATGGTTACACTGATGCTAGTTTCCAGTCCGACATGGATGACTTTAGATCACAATCAAGATTTGTATTTTGTTTGAATGGGGGTACTGTTAGCTGGAAAAGTTCAAAGCAAGACACCGTTGTCAATTCTACTATAGAGGCCGAGTACTTGGCAGCTTCAAATGCAGCTAAAGAGGTTGTTTGGATCAAGAAGTTTATTGTTGGACTATGTGTGATACCTAGCATTGTGAATCCAGTGGATTTAAATTGTGATAACATTGGATCCATAGCACAAATTTAGGAACCTAGATCGCATCAAAGATCCAAACACATACTTAGACGTTTCCACCTCATACGAGAGATTATTGACAGAGGAGACGTGATGATATGCAAGATTCATACAGATGAAAACATTGTAAATCTGTTGACTAAACTACTCCACATTCAAAACATGAAAGTCATACTAGATTAATAGGTCTGAGATTTATGTCTTATTGTGCCTAGTCCAAGTGGGAGTTTGATTGTATGAAGTACTATGACAATGACATAAATTGTATTTATGCATTTTGATGTTATATTTAAGAGATTGATTTTATTATATCTATTATTTCCATGAATAATATTATTTGCTTTTTGGTCATTAAGTATGTGATTTAATAGTAAAACCTTTTTGTCAATAGAAATATTATTCTAAATAGTCCATATTCGGTTATTATAGTTGAAATAATAATAAATTAAGAATAGTCTGTAATCTGACTGATGATCATGTTTTATTGATTAAAAATATGGGATATTTAAGTCAGAGTATAAATACATGTTAGAAAACAATGTATTGGGTATGACCCATAACTTGAATTACTATAGGGATTATGTCATAAGTATTTCTCATCTTTATAGTCATATTTGAGTCCCTCAACTTGATTTCATCAAGGATTTCTATGTGAGAAATTCTATGTCTTGACCTAATCTTACTTTATCCTTAACTTGATAACTACGTAGGCTTTAATTGGATATAGTATGAATCATAGAGAGAAATGTGAATGAAAAAAAGATGGGAATTATCCCACTCATTTTGAGTGAAATATCCTTGGCCCTGTTGATGATTTAAACTATGAAATGCATGGTCTTGCTTGAATGAATTAATAATGAGTTATTAGTATGATTCATTTACACAGTTTAATCAAGGATCAAGAAATAAATGATTATGCTATATAAGGATGACTTAATCCATGCCTTATACTTAATCATGATATTTTCTGACAAAGGGACTAAATATTGGACTTTAAAATAGGTTAAAATCTAACCAACGATTTTACTTCACTTGGGTAGTCATAATGTCTTACTAGAGGCCGCTTATGATTTGTGGGCATAGGCCCACTGTTAAAATTAAGTGAACATACGGGGTCACACACTAAAGCAACTATTCAAGGGTTTTTAATTTATATTGAATAGATTCAATGAATCGAAAATTTGTGTCCAAATTCATTGAATTATGATTTCAATTAAATTGGCAGATTTTCCTTTTTAATAAGATTTTAAAAAGGAAATTAAAATCATTTTTTGATGAGATCAAAATTCCAAAAAAAATTTTTGAATAATTTTTTGTTATAATTATATTTCCTAATTGTCGAAATTTCGTATTTTTAAATATAAATAGAAAAGAAAAGGCCAGCTCGGGTGAAAAAGCAGCACCTTGGTTAGTGAAAAAATAGTCTTTTTCGTTATTAACAGTCGAAAAGGTATGTTCTTTTCCTTCATCGATTTTTCATAATGCGTTTAGACAATGGCTCGGGATTTTTTATTTGTTTTTTCCGTTGATATCTTGTTCTAAGGAACTTATATGGGATCCACAAATTCCCTTGTGCACATCTTCAATCCCGTACTGTGATTCTTGCTTGCGGAGGAACTTAAGTAATGGCCAAGTAAAAGACCTTAGATAGACCTCATCATTTCCATTGAGCAAGTACCTTGGAGCCCATCTTCTGATTTTTGGAGCCTCCTTGTTGTCTTCTGCATCTTCATGTTCGAGGTATAGATACATAGAATACCTACAATCCAAGTGATCCTCAACCACCAAGTTTTCTTCAGAAGCTATGCAAGGTTGTTCCAGACATTCAACCAACAGTTCCACTTCAGTCCCATTGAGGTTTTTGAAGACTTTGGATAATACATCGACTTCCAAATTTTGGCTTCTTGGAATTTGCTTTATGAAGAAGTATTCCAAGTTTGAGGTCATATGTTTTACCTTTTCCAGGTACCTGGCCATATTATTTTCTTTAGCCACCTCGGTTATAAACGATTTGGCTGGCTATGAATTGACCTTTGCTTGAGGTTTCCAAATCTTCAGATCTTGCACCAATCTCAAACTAATTAATAGACCTTCATATTCTAACTCATTGTTAGATGTTGGAAAATTGTATTTCACTGCATAAGGGATTTTATTCCTTCTGGGCTGACCAAAATAATCCCTACCCCTGCATTTCCTTTCTCAACTTAACGGTCTATATACATGGTCCAAACATCTTCTTCCTTTGCCCTAGTGAGATCCATAAGTGTTTTGGTGCATTCTTCAATGAAGTCATAGTGCTTGTGCCTTAATTGCTCTACTAGGTTTGAAATCAATTCGATATTCAGAGAGTTCCAAAGACCATTTCATAGCATTCCCGAGAGCTTCAGATTTGATAACGCTTGTCTCAGAGGTAGATTTGTCAAGATCTTAATCCGTTGTGCCTCGAAATAAGGTGCTTTCTGGATGTAAGCACAATGAGATATAAAAATTTCTAGGGGTCTAAGTAACGAGTTTCTGGACCTCTTAGTAGTCTACTTACGTAATTGTTACCCCGACCTCTCTACTAAGAGTACAAAACTTACAACCTTTTCGATTGTCATAATGTACATAAATAGCTCTTCTTTGACCTTTGGAGATACTAATTGCAGTGGCTTCCCCAGAAATTCTTTTAGTTTGTTGCTTGGAAGCTGACCGACCTTGAAGGAATCGAGAGAAGAGTGGTAGAGCATCGAGTTGGACTAAGACCTAGAGTGAAGCCAGTGAAGCAAAAAAAAGGGCGCATTTTCTCTCGAAAGAAATGAAATAATAGTTCTTCAAGTACAAGCTCTTCTTGAAGCTGGAATACTGAAAGAAGTTTATATCCAGAGTGGTTGGCAAACCCAATTGTGGTCCCAAAAAGGGAAGGAACTTGGAGATTGTGAGTGGATTTCACTACCCTGAACAAGGGAGAAAGATTCTATCCACTTCCTAGCACCTATCAAATGGCGGACTCTATCGCAAGATATCAATGGCTATGTTTCCTATATGCCTTTAAAGGATATCATCAGATACCCATGGAGTTTTAAGATGTAGAGCTACCTCTTTCATAACAAAAGTCTAGACCTACTACTATAACCAGATGCCCTTTGGATTGAAAAATGTTGATGCGGAATTCCAATGAGCAATGCACAAAATCTTCAAAGAGCAACTGGGTAGAAACATCGAGGTATATGTAGATGATATTGTAATCAAGTCTAAAACCTCAAAAGATTTCATCGAGGACTTACAAGAAACCTTACAAACTTTAAAAGGAGCACACATGAACCTGAATAAAAAAAAATGCACTTTCGGAGTCTTACTAGGGAAATTTCTTTGTTTCATGATCTCAGAAAAAGGAATTAAGGCAAATCCCTATAAAACTAGAGCTCTGCTGGATATGGAAGCTCCTTGAAATATAAAAGAGGTACAAAGTCTGACTGGAAAAATGGCAGCACTCAGTCGTTTGATCAGCAAGATGGCTGACAAGAGATCCAAGCTACTACGTGCTGAAAAAATGGGTTTTGAATAGACCGAGAAATGTCTGTATTCACGAGCTCTATTCTAATTGCAGCAAGAAGGGTATCTCCTATTTGGATCCTTTTCAATGGGAACTCTGTGTTTAGAAACACTTTTTCACCTTTTTGCATAGCTTTAACTTCTGATCTTTCGTCTTCTTTTCAAGGATCCCTTAATTCAGATGGCAATTTCTCATCAACATAGAAATTTTTAAGCATCCCTTCCATGAAGTAACACTCGGATGCAATTTACCTGTCTTCGTTGAGAGTGATCTAGGCTGGTCCCATTTTAATCTTGATGCAGTATTCTGCAAGTGACATCTTTGCTTGAAGATCTATGATTCCCTTTCTGCCTAATGTTTCATTATAGGTCCCCGAAGCGTCCAGCACTAGCTAATCCATGACTTTTCTTATGCCTTTTCCTCCAACATTGATTGTTGTAGAGGCCTTCAAGATCCCTTTTTCATATGTTGGGGATCCGTTAAAGCTTGTGAGTGCTATGTCTATTTGGGTCAATAAAGTACTGTCAAGCTCCATTTGGTCAAACACTCTTTTGTACAGAACGTTTAGTGCGCTTCCAATGTCTACCAGTATTTTTTGAAGAAAAAGTGTCCTATTTGTAAGGAAATAATCAAGGGATATTTGTCTACTCTTCAGGCCCTCTGAGACCTTCGTTGAATTGCTTTGATTTCTCTCACTAGAGGTCTTTGTGGTTCTTGAGGTCACTGATTGGCTAGTGCTCCTGCTTCTGCCAAGAACTCTTGCAAATGACCTTCTTTGATTTGTCTCCCAATCTCTCTCTTGAGGTCAAAGAAGTCCTTAACAAGGTGACCATAGTCTCTTTGGTATTGACAGAACTTATTCATGTCTCTTTTTGGCACGGGAGATTTCAGACGTTGTTGGGGGTTTGATCATTCCTTTCCTTTCGATTGGTACCAAAATTTATGTTGTGACCTCATCAATAGGCCGATTTGATTTATACATATTTAGGTAAAGCTTTATTTCAATTTTCTATTATTATTTTATATAGCTTAACCTAAATTATGTCATTTTGGATATATTTTACTTTCCTATACTTGGTTTTTGTTTGTAGCAAATTTCTGTTGAAAATAGCTTAAAAATGACATAGGTCTCTCGAGAATGGTGTGAAGAATAGTTAAAAACGGTTGTCAAGCGCATCAGGCGGTGCGCTGTAAGGCAGGCTGTGGCCAGGGGTTAAGTAGTTTTTTTCAAGTTATTTTCTAATAATACTTCTTTTGTGATAGGATTTGAATTAGGATATAGTTTTAAGACTTCTTTGAGGTTATTACTTCTTGTAAAGGAGTCTTATAATTAACTCCTATAAATAGCTATTTTCTCAAAAGCTTTGTACACAATTCGAAATTGATTACTAGAAAGGTCCCAAAGACAATAAGATTATTTTCCTCAGGGCAGTTTCTTTTTCTCTTTTCTTTATTTTATTTATCAGGTTTTGTGAATAGTTTTCTTTTGTTAGCAAGAACATGAAGTAAGTTATTTTGATATGGGATTATGAGATTTGTTTGTTTTTCTTATCAAAGATTTGATCTTTATTCTTGAGTATTTATACAATTATTGTTTTCATATTTTAATTTTGTTTATTGATGTAACTTGATCACCTAGATTAATTTGCATGATTATATTGATAGAGTTTAAATATTATCGCTAAGATTGCTGAATCCATCAAGTAGAAACTATTGCTAAATTAGGTTTCGGCTACAAACTTGATTTATAATAGAGAATTGCATGCATCAAATTGCATGAGAATAAAGCTACTATGTTTTATGTAATTTGACATTGATGATGCCTTCATGTTTAATGCAATTTAATTGATTAAATGTATTGATCTATAAGACTTAGGTTTATTTGATTAAGTTAGGGATTTTATTTCTTGCTACGAGAAATTGATCTAATTAAAGGATAGGAATTTGAACGCTAAGCCTAATTCTCAAATCAACTACTCAATTGTCTTATTTGATCTATGATTGACCCCATAGCAATTAACTTACAGATTGTTTCTTGTTAACACCTTTCTCATCCATATTCTTATTTTGAAATTAGTTTTTAACTCTTTTACAAAACTCTTCAAAAATTCGCCATTAGTTATTTGTTGGTTGGCTTAATTAAATAAAAATTCAATTCTCTGTGGGATTGGCCCTACTTGCCTAACTGCATAGTTTGGTAATTAGGTTTAATTTATATGTGATGCGATGTGCATGTTCAAATTTTGGAGCTGCTACCAGGAAATTGTTTTGTAACTTTAATTTTTCCAATTGACTAATTATTTTTTTATTTTTATTTTTTAGATTACTGAATAATTCCCAAGTTGATGTGTTTGAGAAGTGAAAAGGATTACCAAGCTGATATCTTAGTCCATGAAAATCCTACACTTGAAGTCTCAAGCGATTCAAGTTCAACTTTTTCAATAGTAGGAAACGGAGGTAATAGTGCTCTTATAGTTCCCCCAGGTAATATCATTGTTATAGGTAATAATGTAGTTGGAGCAAGAAGTAATAATCCTAGACTTACTATTAAGGAATTAACTGCTTCTACCTTTTCTGACCACCCTTTGGCAATTATGTTCCCTGAAGTAAATGAGAATTTTAAATTGCATATTGGATTTGTTCAATTATTACCTATATTTATGTAATTACCTAGAGATGATCCTCATAGACATCTTAAAGATTTTCATGTTATTTGCTCTTCCCTAAGACAAGGAGCGACTACAGACGAGGTAACAAAATTACATGCTTTTCCATTTAGTCTGCAGGATACTATTAGAGATTTTTTATATGAATTACCTTCTAGGTCTATTAGGGGAAACCGTGAAGCGAGTTTTTTCTTGAAAATTATTTTCCTTCATGTAGAATCTTATCTATAAAAAAAGACATAACAGGTATTAGGCAACATCCTAATGGAAGATTTCATGAGTACCGATTCAGATTTAAGAAATTATGTGCTATTTTACCTGATAATCAAATTCAAGATGGAGAACTAATGCAACACTTTTATGAAGGTCTGAATGATGTTGACAGGACAATGATAGATGCTGCTAGGATCACTCATTAAAAAACCCCCGCAAGATGCTCGAGAACATATCACAAAGCTCACATCTAATATGCAATCTTACGGATCAAGGGATGATCTTATAAGAAAAATCCATGAAACCACCTAAGGAGATAGCAAATTAGACTATGAACACTAGCACACAAGCACCTGTTAAATCTTGTAATATTTGTTGTAGTTATAAGCATATTACTTACCTTTGTCCTCATAATTTAGATGAAGCAATTGTTAATGCTACAGGAAATTTCTCTAACTCGCAAAGAAGGTACAATCCCTACTCAAACACTTACAATGAAGGTTGGAGAGATCATCAAAATTTCTGATGGAATTAAGGAGGAAATCAAGCACAAAACCAAAACATCCAAGGAATCTGTCGGGATTTTACCTTGTCAATCCATCAGTTTTTCCAAATGCTCCTAATCCTTCACAACCCGCCCAACCAAGTTCTTCTTTGGAGGATATGATGAAGCAACTCATCGAAAATTCAATGGCTTTTCATAAACAACTCACCGACAATACCATGGACATTCAGAAGCATACTCAAACTAGCATTCAAAGCCTTGAAAGACAAATGGGATAATTAGCATTAGATTGGAATCAATTCAAATCACAAGCATTTGACAACCTGCCTTTACAGCCCATTAATCCTCTTGAGAATGCTTGTGCCATGATTCTAAGGAGTGGTAAGGAATTAGAAGATTCTCCAGTCAGAATGCAATTGAAGAAGAAGAGCTAATTGTGAAAGAACCACCATCTCAAGAATCTTCTCCAAAAGAAGCTGAGAAGAGGGAAGAAGCTCCATCCATTAAGGTATGTC
>JAWZTD010028912.1:0-15422 GCA_035221335.1 Echites panduratus
TTTTAGAACTTTTTCCTGATGAATAAGCATCTGTTGTTAAGCAGGGTAGGTTTCTGAACCCTGGCTTGTTTCTATAGTTTTCTTCGCATCAACAACCTGAATAAAAGATCAAGATCATCAGCCTTATTTCACTTCCACATAAGCTCACCCTGATGTGTCCAATAAGAAAAGGTCAAATAATTAATGTAGTAAAAACTACATGTAAAGCAATCATTTTTATATAACGTTATCCCTCGTACTCGTACAAAATCCTTGATCCACTTCCTTTTAGAACATATTGTCCAAAAAACAAAAGGCACGTGCAAGGGAAATTTTAAAAATAAAAGAAGCATTTATGAGGAGATCAGGACCTTGGGGGGCCCACTCGCGACCAGTTGATGAAATGTGAAGATAGGAGAATAGAGAGCTCGCCATTGAGGAGTCCAGCTCGCCCAAGGGTTCTTTCCCCCCCCGTGGAAAAGAGCTATCCTGTCGCACGGGAACTGAGAAAATTGATTATCACATGGAGCCCATTCTTTCAAATAGTAATCACTATCACTATTAGGAATGGTTATAAATCTATACCAAAATCTTGGAACGTTGATTAAGTCATAATCGCTGCCATCTTACCAAAAAAACTAACCACTTCCCGAGAACAGAGTGAGGTCCTCCCTCTGCCTAATAATAATAATGATATTGCCACTGATCCTTTTTATAAATAGGAAGGACAAATCCATCAATAAGGTAAGAAGTATCTTTTTCTTCACATACAGAAAGATTATTCAAGCGTCTTTACTAACTTGAGAGTTGGAGTGGAGGTATCCTTCGCCCTATTTGCTTTCAGGTTTTCTCCTCCTTCCTCTAGGATCGAAAGTTCTGAAGTTCATGCATCATCAGTTTGGTTCCATTACCGGGAAATGATTTTTATTTTTCCCTTCATCTCAAAATTAAGCTGCTGAAAACTTGTACATATGACATTGTCTCCCACTCAGACTGAAAGGCCTAATAAAGGAAGGGAAGTGGAATGAGACGAACTAAGACATTTATGCCCTCTAGTCCATAGTGACCCTCGAATATGGACTCCTAGAGTAGAACCCATCACTCCTACCACTATCCAGAGAAAAGAAAGCAGTAGGGTTCCCGCGAGACAAAGATTAGGACCACCCACGATTGGAACATCGAGTGCTAAAGACCTCCGAAGAACCCTTAATTTCAACAGAGGACTAACAGAAGAAGGGTTCCCCTCCACATGCCCTTCAAGGATACAAAGGTTAGAAGAAGAGCTATAGATGGCCCTTGAAAATAATAAACAATCATGGAATGGGCCAAGTTGAATCAAAGAATGACAGCATTTGGCCATACCCTGCCTCCTCCAACGCCAATGCCATCACAGTCAGCACACCCGTCATACAATACCCCATTCAAGGAAGAAACCTACCAAAACGATCATGATAATCGGGATCAAATAAACAGGAGAGAAGCAATAAAGCCAAAGGAAAATGAAGCCCAGCTAAGCAGGGCAAGATCAAGAATTTCTAGGAGCCAAGTAGGAGAGTCTAAGAATCCTACTAAGAAAGATTACCAGAAGTGTGGGAAAGTCCCATACCTCGTGATCTAGAAGAACAAAGACACAAAAAAAAGAAGATCGAGGAGCAGGTCCTGATCTCCCAAGAGGGGATCCATAGCCAAATCTCCATTCACTAAATGGATTAGAGATGCCCCTCCAAATCCAGATTTCAAACTACCTACCCTACCCCTATACACAAGCAAGGGTAGGGCCCAAGACCATCTATGCAAGTATGAACATGCTATGGCAGTGATAACTAATGATGAGGCCATAAAGTGCAAGGCCTTTGCTAGTACACTAGGAGATAAGGCCACCACCTAGTTTACTGACCTAAAGCCAGAATCAATCAAAAGCTGGTCCTCTTTAGAGCGAGAGTTCCTAGACAGATTCGGAATCGCAGGATCCTTGGCCAAGAATCAGGGAGATCTTTTTAATGTTAAGCAGCACCCAGTACAAAGCCTCGACTAGTACATCGAGAAGTTTAAAAAAGTGTATGACGAAATAGACAAAGTAAGCATGGAAGTAGCTTTCCATTCATTTATCCACGGAACAACTTCCAGCAACTTGAAAACAGAATTCCACATCTGTCCACTTAAAACAGTTGTTGAAATATTCGAGGTGGCACGAAAACTGGCAGTCTCCCAGCAAGGCAGTTCTCGCTAGCTCGCTGAAAGGAAGGCTATCTCACTGAAGAATGACCATCATGAAGGAAAGAATAGGATAAGGAAGACGGAAACCTTTACCCCCTTAAACACCCCTAGGGCGGAGCTGATTTCCATACTCAAAGAGAAATTTGGGGTCGAGGACCCCAAGCCCCTTAATCCCGATAATAAAGAGAGACCCGGGAAGGTATTCTACCTTTCATCTGGATAACGGCCATTCAACCCAACAATGCTTATAGTTGAGAAGGGCCATTGAGAGGTAGCTTAGGAGGGGGTACCTACAGGAATATAAAACAGACATTCCGCAATGGGAGGAGTGAACTGGCCCATCCAGAGAAGAGCGAACCATTAACATGAACACTGAATCTGTCCCCTCCAACACCCAACTCCAGAAGTAGCTTCATTAGTTAAATCAAATCTTCTCCATAGCTGAAGTTATGGGAGAGGAGGAAGCCATAACCTTCAAAAGGAGCGAGCTTGCTCCCACAACTGCTTCCAGGACTTACCCCTTGAGCATAGAAGCATCATTCGAAGTAAAAGGTCTAGAACCTTGGAAGTTTAAAAGGATTTTGATAAATACAGGAGCAGGAAGAGATATTCTCTAATATTCCTATTTCAAAAAAATGGGGATTCCGGATGCATATCTTACTCCTTATGAGTTCATCTTAGAGGGATTCACTAACCACACAGTGCAAGTCAAAGGAAGCATAGACATCCTGGTTCGGTTAGGCACTGGCAACCTCAGCAGAATCGAGGTGGTAAACTTTCTTGTCCTTGGTCTGAATTCTTCTTACAATGCTCTCTTTGGAATCACTTTGCAGGCTATCTTTGCGATGGTAGCATCCATCCCTCACCAGAAGGTGAAACTCTTGACGAAAGGACAAGTCCTAAAAATCGAGAGCAATCCCAAGGAGATACTGCAACATCAGTTGGCCTATAGGAAAAGGAAGCGAGATAAGGATAAGAGCTTGACAATATGCACCATCAAAGATATGCTCACTGATCTTCCCTCGAGAAAAAATGAGGTCAAGGAAATAGAAATCAACCCTCATTATCCCGAGCAAAAAATAAAGGTGGGAACTTCACTTCCTAAAGAAAGTCAACAAGCGATGATACAACTCAAAGAATACGTGGACACTTTCGCTTGGGAGGTACACCAAATGCCGGGAATAGATGAGAAAGTGATGGTTCATCATCTCAACATCAATCCTAAATTCAAGCCTAGTCAACAGAGACCAGAAGTTTGGGAAGGAGAAGGAAGAAGAGGTTGCCAAGCTTCTCGTAGCTGGTTTCATCAAAGAAATCAAATATCTAACCTGGTTAGCCAAAGTTGTAATGGTGAAGAAAGCCACTGGAAAATTTAGAATGTGCGTGGATTTCACCTATCTAAATAAAGCATGCCCGAAGGATTGTTAGCCCTTGCCAAGGATAGACTCTCTGGTAGACTCTATAGCGGGGTACAAGGTCTTCAGCTTTCTTGATGCCTTTTCTGGATACCGTCAGGTAAAACTTCAAAAAAAGTATTAGATCCACACTTCGTTTTGAACAAGCAAGGATATTTATTGTTAAAATGTTATGCCATTCGGCTTGAAGAATCCGGGAGCCACCTATCAAAGGATGGTGAACATGGTGCTGAAATCTCAAATTGGGAAGAACATAGAAGTCTACATCGACGACATGGTCTTAAAGACAAAAGAAGAGGAAGATCACCTAAGAGACCTAAGAGAAACCTTTGACAACTTGAACAAGTTCAACATGAAGCTGAACCCCAGCAAGTGTACTTTCGGTGTAGAGTCAGGGAAATTTCTTGGGTTCATGGTAACCCAACGAGTGATCGAAGCTAACCAAGAAAAAATTCTAGCCATTATCAACATGAAGGAGCCAAGGTGTTTGAAAGAAGTCCAGAAGTTGACTGTTAGTGTAGCGGCGCTGGGACGGCCTTCCCTTTTTTAAAGCACTCAATTGGGCTAAGAAAAACTTTGCCTGGACGGAGGAATGCTTGAAGGCTTTTAATGACTTGAAGGAGCATTTGCTGAAGTTGCCGCTCCTAGCTAGTCCTAAGGTAGGTGATGTCTTGTATTTGTATATCGCAGCTTCTGATTTAACAATAGACGCGGTCTTGATCAAGGAAGAAAATAGTAGACAATTGCCTATCTATTATGTAAGCAAAGCCCTCCAGGAGGCCGAAATTTGATATTCTAATACAGAAAAGTTAGCTTGCGCCTTGGTGATTGCTTCTAGAAAGCTTAGAACATACTTTGATTATCACACTATAAATGTGTACACTAACTCACCATTAAGGCATATCTTCCATAAGCCAAACACCTCCGGAAGAATGTTAAAGTGGTCAATAGAGCTTAGCGCTTATGACATTAATTTCATTCCCAGAAAAGTAATTAAGGGACAGTCCCTGGCAGATTTCATTGTTGAAACCTCGGCAGTTCAAAGAGATAGTCTCCCGCAAAAAATAGAGGGCCTAAAAGAGGTAAAATCCCCACAGACACTATAGACACTGTATGTAGACCGGGCTACCAACCAAGAAGGTAGGGGAGTAGGAATTATTTTAAGATCGCCAGATGGGAAGATCACACTGGGAAAGGGAGTGAAGTTTCTTTTTAAAGGGACCAACAATAATATAGAATACGAGGCATTATTGGAAGGAATTGATTGGGCTGTGAGACTCGGAATTAGAAAGTTAATTGCTAAAAGCGATTCTCAAATTGTGGTAAATCAAGTCAACAGGGGAATTTCAGGCAAATAACGAAATCTTGGAGAAATACCACGACAATCAGGAAGCTCAGAAGTTCGAACACTTCGAGCTCTCTAAGGTATCGAGGAATGAGAATCAGCGGGCAGATTACATTTCCAAGTTAGCTACCACATCACCTTACGGGATAATGGAAGAAATAGAAGTAGCAGAGAAATCGATACCGAGCATCTCGCATGTGCAAGAAAGCTCGCAGGATTGGATTCTGACGATCAATGAGGCAAATTGGATGCAAGAAATGGAAGACTACCTAAGAGAAGGGAAATTACCAGAAAAGCTGGAGGACGCACTGCTGCTCAAGAAAAGGGCAGGGATATATGATCATTGGGGATATCCTATAAACACGATCATTCTCAAAACCGCTTTTGAGATGCGTTCCACTGCAAACAATTATTCCCCTCCTAGAGGAAGTCCATGAAGGAGTATGCGCTGGCCACCCAGGAGCTAGGTCCATGGAGGATATAATACTTAAACAGGACGAAAAATAATACGCCTCGTAAATGTGACAAATGCCAGAAATACGGGCAGCATACCCAGCTACCCTCTATATATCAAACCCCCGTAATCTCATCTTTACCATTTGACATGTGGGGGATGAATTTGAATGGCCCTTTTCCCAAAGCAAGTGGAGGAAGAAGGTTCTTGGTCATAGCAGTAGATTATTTCTCCAAGTGGATAGAACCTAAAGCATTGGTCCACCCAACAAAGGAGAATGTGCTAAATTTCTTCCACGATCAAGTATTGTGCCAATATCGAATCCCAAGGGTTGTGATAACGGATCATGGCATGCAGTTTTTCGCTAGATTCATAACAGAATGCGAAAGACTTAAAATCAAACACTTAAAATCATCAGTAGCACGCCCGCAGGGCAATGGTCAAGCTGAAGCTGCAAATAAATTAATAATTACCACTCTAAAAAAAAGCTTAGAGGGATGGAAAATAGGCAGAAGAGATACCTTCAGTATTATGGTCCATTTGCACCTTGGCCAGAGGGTCCACAGGAGAGAGCCCCTTCTCACTAGTGTATGGAACAGAGGCTATCGCCAAAGCAGAAATGGCACTTCCGACATATCGGACAACTGAGTTTAGCAAAGAACAAAATACACAGACAATACTAAATGATCTGGACTTGCTAGAAGAAAGGAGAATGAATGCCCGAGTGCAAATGGAACTATACAAACAGAAGACTAAGAGGCATCATGATCAAAGGGTAAAACCTAGAGGACTCCAAATTATTGATTAGGTCCTCAGGAAGATTGAGGCCACTGGTCAAAGGACGGATAGAGGGAAGCTCACTCCAAACTGGGAAGGACCTTACAAGCTGGTATAAGAGCCTCATAAAGGAACTTTCCTCTTAGAAAAAATGAATGAAGAAAGACTGGTCAACCCTTGGCACTTAGATCACCTAAAGAAATATTTTGTATAAAGCAAGGAAAGACGTGAGCAATAACACGCGTTGTTAAGTGCCTTTTTTTACACTTAGTTATTCCATTAGTTCAATCTGTGGGATAACAAAGAGATAGCCAAGGCAAGATGCTGAGGATCCCCATATACCAGTCAATTCATTGGACAAGAGCCCGCGGACGAAGCTCGCAGGTCTAACAGAATAAAAAGAACATGAAGTTTGCAGTTGTCTTGATGAAATTGAGAGTGGATAACAAATTTACAAAATTCACGTGAAGTACTCGAAATCTCAAAATCAATAAGTGAATTCATTACAAAAAAATATAAATTATAAAATATAAAAAAGCAACAATTCGATTCCTAATCAACTATCTCTAAAGGTTTCTTATCATTAGAATGGGGCTACATCAACAGCAGGGGGAGGAGAATCCACGCGAGTAGATGGAGCTGATACTTCAGCAGCTGAAGGTGCTAGCGATCTGCTAGAAGTTGTACCCACACCTTTCTCGCAGACCCAATCTTCATAAAGTTAAAAAAAATTATTAACTAAGCAAGGAGAAGGGACCCAGGGTGGTCTCCCATCTTGGGCATCAAACTCGGCAATCTCCTCCAACTCATCCACGGGGAAAGGCACGGAGCTATGGGCCTCTCTCTTGTCGGCCTCTGGGGCATAACCTTCATGCAGCGGGAAGAGAAGCTCGAGCGATACCTTGTCACGGAGCATCTAGGTGGCGAAATTGACACCTCACTGATAGTACCCAAATGCCTCATGAGCGAGGTCATTATGATAATCAGCTGAGGCCTTGTATTCAGATCGAACCTGATCAGCCACCTCCTTCTGATAATCAATGGATTCATATAGAACCCGCAGCTCATCCAGCTCACCATTGCGAGCTCTCAATGCTTCCATCTCAGAGAGACCCCCGGAAAGAGCCTTCAACATTTTACCCTTCTCCGTGATCTCTTCCCTGGCTCGCTCCAACTCAGCCCTTAGATTCTTACTTTCTTCTTTGGCCTCGTGAGCATCTCTCTTTGAAGATTCCTATATAACGTGAGAAGTATTGACCTGGTCTGCGAGCTCAGCTTTATCCATATTAGCATCGACTAAGTCCTTCTTCACCTTCTTATATTTCCGGTAAAGAGCAGCCTTAGCCTCTTCAATAGTGGATAGCTTCTCCAAATCAGAAGAGAGCTTCTCCATTTCCTTATCTGACTTCCTCCCCGCTTCATCAATATGTAGCAACAGCGAGCTAACCTGTAACGAAGTTAAAAAAAAAAGAAAAAATGACCTTCGAAAGATAGCTCTCCCTCGAGAAAACTCCTCACAGCGACGACGAGCTTGCAAGTTGCTAGTCCGCACTAGCATGTTCTTTCCCAAATGCTTGGCAACATGAGCATATGTGAAATCCAACTTTTGAGGGATAGAAACTTTACCTAATGAGTGCTTCAAATCCCTGACGGTGGTTGGGCCAAGACAAAATTGAAAATTGTCATAATCCCATGGAGACATCGCGTCCCCTTGAAGAGGGCTATTGAACTATGAAGGAATATATCCCGGGGAATCTTGCTGGCTGGTTTGTGCGGGGAAACTGGGAATTGTCCCTGGGGGATCAGGGACTTCGTCAGGATTCTCAAGAAGGTCCTACCCCATTTGAGGAGAACTCGCATTGGCGGGATGCTCCACGGGCACCTCGGGAACCACTTCCGTAGGAGGAAACCTGACCAAGATATTCCCACTACTGGGAGACTCCATAACGCTAGTTCACTTGGAGGGGCAGACTACAACCACCTCCTGGCCTTTCTTTTTCCGAGTATCAGCAGAACTAGTTGGGATCTCTCCTCCCGGGACCAAGATCTTATCTCCAGGCAAGGGAGACGGGTGCAGTAAAATATGTGGTTCCTCGCAAGTTGTTTCATCAACCACATGACGAAGAGGTATTTGGTTGTTCGCTCGGTCTAGCTAAGATTGAGCTCGCTCCCCGTTTGAATGAATCAAGTCAAGTATTCTCTTGGCAGACACCATCTCTGCGAAGATAAAAAAGAGATCAATTTAATAAACACGAAGTACAACATGCGGGAATTCAAGCTGCATGATTACCCTCGGGGCGAGGACCACATCTTAGACAAGAGCGGCAGGGACAAAGGAGGCCAAAGAACCCCTCTCTATGAACGACCCACTCCCAAGTCCTCATAGGGGGATATTACCACTCCCTTAGCAGTGCCTATCCCGCAGACCGCAAGATCCCTATCTTTAAACTCAAGGGCATGAAAATCATATAACTGCCTCCCCAAACAATCTACATTACCGTACAAAGCCCAGTTGACCAGACGGAGGAATTTGATCTCCACTGCGCTAAGCTTCTTCGCATCATCTTTGTTAGCCCGCAACCCCACTATTGTGGAGTGAATGATAGAGCTAAAGGGCCATCCACCCTTCTTTCTACTCGTGCCAATCATGCACCTTGGATTTGAAAGGATCCAACAGCTTTGGAGCCCCAGCACGAGATCTAACGGAAAGGGTATGGCTGCCAGTAATAGCAAAAAAGACTTCGAAGACATTTAAAGTCGGTTCAAAACCCATTGTTCTGTAAACAATGATAAATGATACCAAAGCCCATACTGCATTCGGATGAAGTTGTGAGAGGGTAACCTGGCAAGCATCCATAAACTCTATCATAAAAGGATCAACCGAAAACCGTAACCCGCTTTCAAGTTGATGCATAAACACCAAGGCATAGTCATCACGGGATTGGAGCCCAGCCTCAAGATAGTAATGAGCCTTGTAAATATTAGTATCTAGGCGGAATTTGGTCATCAATTTTTCCATCTTCTCTTGAGTGAGCTTATTTTTAACTGTATAGACTTTACTGCGGGAGGATCCCACTACCTGAGCCATCTCGCTACATTCTGCAAAAGACTGCACAATATCATCTCACATCTTTTCTTGTAAATAATAGTGCAAGAGGCTTTCATCTTCTAACTCCATTCTAGGGGTCATAGGCTCGAGGATCAAATCGCGAACGGTTAACAATTCATCTGAAGGGCCTTCCCTAAACACAAGTTTATTCTCATCCCCTCACCTCACTATCAAAGCTCGCAAACCTCTACAAGACTTCCACAACAAACCGGAAGAAGTCTTTTCATATAACTTAAGATCTTTAATCCTAATTAACTGGATTCGATTAAAGAATATGAAGAGTAAAGATCAAAAGGATAAAATGAAAGAAAATAAAGGTACCTTCGTTATCCGGTTTCTTCGTTATCCGGTTTCAAGAAAAGGATGATGAATCCTGGGAGAAAAACCTACAACGTTCCTAACTCTTGTAAGAAGACATGCTCAAAGAACCCAGAACAAACAAACATGAAGCCAAGAAAAAATCCGAAAGATACTGAGACAGGTGAGCCGTTTCCAATCGACGAAGCCTTTAGGAAGGAAGGATCAGTCAGAGTCGCTGTCAGAAAGATGCTGAGAAACCCAAAAGGTGAAAAGAAAACAAAGGAACAGCCACTTATATAGGTGCATGGAAGACTTCTGAAATCAACCACAACAAGTAATCATTACCCGGGAGCGGAACAAGGCTCGAAGTATTTCAACCAATCCGATCGCCTCGGTTTCCAAACCTCATTAAAAGCCAAGATAAATCATTGGTAGTTGATGGGAATCAACTGTTCAAACGTTACTTTTCTGTAACGCGAGATAAATGAGGCCTCTCCAGATGCAGCATCTCGCAAATCCCTATAAGGCTACTGAGGAGATCAGGACCTTGGGGGGCCCACTCATGACCAGTTGACGAAATGTGAAGATAGGAGAATGGAGAGCTCACCATTGAGGAGTCTAGCTCGCCCAAGGGTTCTTTCCTGCCCCGCGAAAAGAGCCATCCCACCTCACTTGAACCGAGAAAAAGGGGTTATCACGTGGAGCCCCATTCTTTCAAATAGTAATCACATTTAATGCTATCACTATTACAAATGATTATAAATCCGTACTAAAATCTTTAAGCGTTGATTAAGTCGTAATCGCCGCCATCTTGTCAAAAAACTAACCACTTCCCGACAACAGAGTGAGGTCCTCCATCCCTCCTAATGATAATGATGATATTGCCACTGATCCTTCTTATAAATAGGAAGGACAAATCCATCAAGAAGGTAAGAAGTAACTTTTTCTTTAAATACAGAAAGATTATTCAAGCGCCTTTACTAACTTGAGCGTCAGAGTGGAATCAGGAGGTATCCTCCACCCTATTTGCTTCCAGGTTTTCTCCTCCTTCCTCCATAATCGAAAGTTTAGAAGTTCGTGCATCATCAATTTAGTATATACTAGGCAACATAGAGGCCCGTTATCGTAAATTCTTTTTATAAATAAAATTATATATTTAATGTAAATAAACTTTTAGTCAGACTTGATATTTATATCTTCAATGTTATTATTTTCTCTCTTTTACTATTAAAATCTTACCATTAAATTTACTAGATTTCCTTTGTTTATCCTATTTCGATTATAAAAAAAGAGAAAATCAAGAAACAGAATAGGAAAAAGATTGATTTATTTATATTATATCGTGAAGAGCTCATACAATTGATTTATTATAATTAAATCATTGCTTAGCATCATCTATCACTACCAAAATGATTATCACCTACACAACAACCATTCATAGACCAAAGATATATAATTACAAAGCACACAGACAAGAAGTTAAATAGTTTACAATAAAGTACCAAGATAAGGTAGTTAATAAAAATTCAACTTTAGTCACGAATATGATAGAAATGGCAGAAAATATATATGTGTATGGAACAGAAAAGGAGAATGAGGTTTAAGATGGCATATATGCATTGTCTCTTGTGATTCAGCATTTCAAGTTGTAGTGTTAACAGTAAATACCTCATTCTTTTTAACCTTTAATAGAAGGATTTGTCCGATTATGCTTAATGATGATTTTCTTTTTATCCTTTAATGATGCATATGCATAGTGATGATTTGAGAATGATTACGTTAAAAAAAAAAAAACAACAACAAAAAATTTACAGATTATTACTTGCTTGATAACATGCAAGACTAACAATTTCTTAGCTTTGTAGATAAACTTAATTTTTTTTTTATCATTTATTTATTATATTATGATTTAATTTGAAAATTTTTAATTTACCGAATAATAATATTTAATAAATATTTTTTTTTACTAAATGCAAGTTAATTTTAGTTTTTTAAGTTAATAAATCTATTTTAAAAACTAACAAGAATTTTTTAAGAAATGCTTTGAAATAGATAATATACTACATAATGAATCAAGGAAGCAATAGTGATATATGCCATAATCACATGTATGAAAGAATATGGAAAGTGGATCTAAAGACAACGTAGAAATCTACCAAAACCAAAAATCTAGTGATGATAAAATACATCCTATAATCCAAATACTAAAAAATAACTTCGAATTCTAAATTGAAAGTATTATAATCTTGAACTTTCAAAATTGTCCTACCATAAATTTCGAGGGTGAGAGTTGAAGTCAATTAATTTTGAAAATTAATGGTTATAATTGCATAATTTTAAATTTTAATGTAATTTCTAAATAGTATTGAAAGTTAAGATTATGATTCCTAATTTATCCTTAAGATTGACATGGAATGTTGAAGAATTAATTAATTAAAGATTAAAATGCCTAAGACTGCATTTTTAATTTTATTTTTTTTAAAACCCGGTTATTATTTAAGAATGTGAATTTCTCATTCTTGATGGAATTATATTTATCAAATATGAAAATTGATTTAAATAATTTAAATATTCATATACATGTGGACTACTAATAGTATAATAAAAGAAGCTAACTCTACTATAAATAAATGACAAAAAATGCTCCAAAAAAGAAATCTCCTCTAATTTATTATGAATATCCCCAGAAGATTTAAAAAAAAAAAGTCATAGACTAAAGGAAAAAAATAAAATAAAATAAAATTTTAGAATGTCTTTTTTTTTTTTACACCTCATTGTAGACTTGGCAAGGGGAAAAACACTCATCTTGGATCTTCATGAACTCAATTAAAGCCTTACTCTACAACTCCTTGTTAAACCTCGATTAAATCTCTCTCTCAATCTGAATTTGATTGAATTTTCTCCTCTATCAGTGTCGTGTTAAACCGTTCTGCTCAGATGACGGCAATTGAAGGAATGAAAATTTAACACCTCATAGGACACTTGGCTTTAACAGAGGGATTACATCTTGGACACTTGTCACTCCAGAAGTTTTTCCATCTCTGCCAAAATTCAGTTGAGTTATCAATCCACGAAAACATTGAGAACCAACACCTAAAGAGGGATTTCCTGATTTGAAGTATTTTGCAGTGCTTTCTTTCTCAAGCAACAAAGCATGTGAATCTGCTGAGAGCTTTCTTAGCTCAGCATAACACCTCTCTGAGGCCTTAAAAATAACAGCAAAAAAGCATCACCATAAGAACCTTTCTGAAAGTAAACAAAAAAGAAAAAAAACTTTTCAGAAATATAGAAAAAAAAAAGAATCTGATGCTAAAAACATATAGTCGTGCTTAAAACTTCTTCTTCCCGCTGCTTCTCTCTTCTTTTTAATTCTGCTTCCTCTTCTAATTATTCTTTCCTTGTTTTTTCCTTTCTCTCCCTGTCCTCCATCTTGCCGTTGGTCTTGCTTTTCTTTCTTCTCTTTCTTCTTCCCTCCAGCCACCGAAGCTCGCCCCACAGCCCATACCTGTCCACAACTACACATCCTTCCTAGCAGCCACTGCAACCCTTCATCAGCGTTGCTCTAGGCACCTCCTTCCTCTTTCTCACTACCCACCCCACAAACAGCCTAGATATGGCTAGATCCATCCTAGCCCATCCCTCCCTCAATTTTCTTGCTTTTCCAACTGACCCACAACAGAGACTGGTGACTGTTGTCCCTGCCGGGCCTGCGCTACCACCTCCATAACTCTACAATTGCAATGCTTCAGCTCAATCATAATATTGGCAAAAATAAAACTCTAAACTATCTTGAAATATAACAAGCTACTACCAAGGTTGTCCACTCCAAGAGCAGCAAACATGATAAATATAACAAAAAGCAAGGGAAAATATAACATATTCATAGTCATTTACCAAGAAAAGATGAAGAAGAAAACTGCACTAGTAGTAGTCCTCCCACCTATCATCCCTTTTGCCATACGTTAACCACAATCTAGCTGATCAACAACAACCTATTATGCCGTTGAAGCATCTGAAACATAAACATAATATGTTTGTTCATCATACTTATTATTAGGTATCACCTTAGCCTTCAAGAACATCAAAGAAAGAATTTTCTTAGAAAAAAAAAGGAAAACAAAATCTTAATTAGCATATAAGAAAACAAGATGGATAAAGCTCCAATTTTGATCTCTAAAAAAATGGAGAAAAAAAGTATCGGGCTACGCTAACACTCGGCACATACAACAAGAACAAAGGCGATAAGGTGAAGAGTGAAAACAATTACCACAATGGTTATAGATGCTCCTATTTTCTTGTTTGTTTGTTTTATTTCTCTCTCACTCCCAAATAAACTTGAAGAAAGAACAAGTTTTTCTGCCGCATGGTGCAAAGTAGTGATGCCCCCTTCATTAGTCTTTTTGCTTTGGCAGCATTTTTTGATGTCTTCTTTGATTCTTTTTTGCTACAATTATTGATTCACCTGGACATGTCCAATGGATCTTATCCATTTTTTTCCCCTTGCTTTTGAATAAGGGGCCTACGATGATAAAAAAAAAAAGTAGCAAGACATGCTTATGATTTGGCAGCATTCTTCACCATACTTTTTTGATTAAACAAGAATGATAAGGAGAAAAAAAAAAGAGGAAAGCATACAAGATTGATGAAGCGAGGAAAAAAAATAAAAAAATAGAAACAAACAAAAGCTTTCAATATTTGACACTTGACATTTAGTATATCTAGGTACTAGGTAATTGGTATAATAAATAGGTAAATTCCTCTGCACAATGTGCGGAAGCCCATTTATGAATAAATAATTAATTAATTTTAATTTTTTTTTCAAAATTATAATTCAGTTTATTTTTTAAGGATTGATAGTTATGATTTAAAAGACTAAATTACAATCATTAGTTTTCTCTCGATATCTACTACTTTAAATTTAAATAAATTGAATGCAGGGTATAAAAGTAAAATTATCCTTTAAAATAATCACGTTAACTATACAAAATAACTTTTCTTAATGTGAAAAAAAAAAGAAAAATATTTTTTGAGTGTGATTACTTTTATATTCTTGTTAATAATAGTTAAAATATGAGATAAATATTCATATGCTAGATTGTTCTGACTCCAATGTTGTAGAAAAAAAATCTAATCTTTCAAATTCTAGCATCCATCTCAAATATAATAGTATCTTCTTTGTTCCAAAATTGATTGTTAATTGTAGTACCCTCAATAGAAACAAACTTACTTGAATGATTGCTGCAGCCGTGATTAAGACAAGTTTTGATCTATTACTGTTGATTTGTGGAAGAACAAAAATGAAAATGTGAACAAAGGATGGTATGGTTATTTTTTTTCCCCATAAATCTCAAAGACGTGGAGCAATGATTCAAACAAGCCCTGATCTTCGACGACGACAAAGGAGATAGAAGAGGTATGCAACTTTTCTTCTGTTGAGGTGTTGCGAAGGAGAAGGAAGGAACGAGAGACTGGAGAAGGAAGAGAAGAAGGGAAAAAAGTTGCAAATTTTGAAACTTTATGAAACAGCTTTGTTTGAGCATAATTAGATTTCAAATGTCGAGTCCTTAGTTCACGGCCATCGCACACAAACAATTGAGGACATCTGAACCCTCCTCTATATATATTTATTTGATTAGGGGTTCTGTGCATTTAAGGAATAGAAAATTCATTTTCTAAATTTTATTGCACTTTCCCTATTCAATTTCATTCTCCCTCTCAAAATTTCTCAATTCTATCTTGGGAGAAGATATTCTCACATCCCTTTTTTATAAAGACACAACTAATTATAAAAACACACTTGATTCTTATATATACACAACCCACAAA
>JAWZTD010029010.1:0-15402 GCA_035221335.1 Echites panduratus
TTTGTATTATTCCAGTACCTTGATGCAATATTTCACTAGTGATTATTTTCTAATTTTTTCGGGTTATTGATGGGACTATCAGAAAAGGTGATAGAATCGTCTTTATTGCAAGTGGGAAGGTAAGGCACATTCTTTAGGTTGTAATCATCTCACTTTGGTTTTTGTCATGATGACAGCATTCGTAGAGGTGTAAGCATGAACACAGATTTTCAACTGCTTCATCTATTATATATCTATGTTCCTTGTTGGTTTTCTTAATTTATCTCATATAATTTCTTTTTATTGTACTCTTCCTTATGATATCTTTGATCTGGATAATGCAAGTTTGCTAATTTTGGAAAATGCAGGACTACTTTGCCGATGAACTTGAATATTGTCTCCCAACCAAATGCAAGTTGAGGAGTTGTATGCTAGGGAGGTAGAGAACCTTGTCTTTCTGTTCTTTTTCCAGTATATAACACCATCTTCTTACACCTAGTTTACATTGAAGGCTGTGCTTACCTGTTGGCATGCATTTTATGGTTATCCTAGTTTTTGGTTTCAATGAATGCTTTTTGTGAATTCATCTTCCCTATGAAAAGTACCAGGTTGAGCATGCAATACAGGCTTTGTTTTGCATCTACTACTTTTTATAAGTTCAATTAGTTAATGTGCTATGGTATTGTCTATTGTACATTGTCGAGAACTACGTTGTAAAGTTTATTTTACTGAGAATAGCACTGATGATTTGATATGGTAACTTTTTGTGACAACTGTCCACTTGTCTAAATCTTCTTTTCTCCCAAATGGATTTAAGGTAATATTTCTCCATCTTTACATTGATATGGATACAAATGCTTTCCAAACTGAAGAAAAGGACTATTTCGCATCACTTTCTTCAAAAGTAATAAGTGATTCTACGTTTGATCTACAATGATGTTGGACTCCTGCCATTTTAGGTTGGATACCATTTAGCTTCAATTAAATCAGTAGTAGATGCTAGGTAGGGGACACCGTAACACACTTTGGTAAAAGAGCATAATAGTCACTGCCTGGTTACAAGGAAGCTACTCCGGTGTTTTGTGGCCTCTTTCCAATGGTAAAAGAGCAGAACAGTCACTTTGGTGTTTTATGGGACAAGCTAATTATGATTTTTTTGCTTACAGTATTTCATAAAATGATTGCCTACTGATATTTAAAGATGCACACTCTTTTCCTTACTACATTTTAGCTTCAAGATAATACTAGGACTCCTTCAGGAGAAATGGATGTGCAATTTAGAGTTACAAGAGTCACCCTAGAGCCAATGCTAAAATCCATGGCGTACATAAATCAGTAACTTTCAACATCAACTAATAGAGTGGCTGTCATTAATTTAAAAGTCAGCACTTTTTGACTTCCCATTTGCTTTCTCTCAATTATAACCTACCCTATTTACTTATAAAGCTTTTGGAGTATGCTGTATTAATATCTCAAGCATACTATAAAACTCTCGCAAAGCTTGATTTTCAGCCAACTTTGGTGAATAAACTGTACCAATATAGAATGATCCAACTCCTGATATTTATAAACTTAGAAAGCCCTATGAATCTAGTTTATTATGCAACAAATGGTTAGTGATTTGAAGTTTTCTACAGCAAGATATGAAAATTTTACTAAAGTCATGTAAGGCTGACTAACAGGATGAGTTTATTATTATATGTTCGCAAACTTTCAAATGATAATTGGTTTGATGCACAAGAAAAGCTTGTTTCCAACAACTATTATCTAAACAAATCAGCTAAAGATGCATATAGATCTAACTTGCTTGCATACAACTCATATTCTATGAAAGACATCTTTAATGTCCACCGACTTGATCTTCAAGTACGTGTTACATTGAGATGCGCATTGTTCTTTTTTCCAGGCTGTGGCGTCTTCGTTCTATTTCTCTTCTCCTGCAAAGGTAAATCTTAACATAGACATCAATGCATCCAAATTCAGAAAGAAGATGCAAAATGTTGAAGGGAGAAGAAATGGATTCAGTGAGAGCAACCCATATGGCAGGAAAGGCGAAGATGCTACGCGACAATTTGTGAGGCTCATATTTAAAGAAGATAAATCAACTAAAAGTTGCACTTACAGTAGTCTATTTTCCAATGAAAGGGAAATTCAATAAGAAAACAAAACAGAGAAAGAATATTTTGATCTTGAATGCCTAAATGCCTACCATATTCTGATATTAACTAAATGTTAAATGCCTACCATATTCTGATATTATCATCTTGAATGCCCTCTTTGCCTAGTTGCATTGAAGTTAGATGTTCAACTGAATACAGTGATGGAGAGGATTTTTACATTCGATTGGAGAAGCTGAACTGCTTGCAGGAAGAGAAGTTTTTGCATTTTGTTATTGGTATGTTTTATTTTGTGCATCTGTTGGTTCATTTTAATTCCTAAAAGTTAGGTACTCTGTGTAATTCTTTAAGGTTTTTTATGTTTTTTCATGCATAAGCCTTCAGTTTACCACTTGGCTGAAACTCGTGTGAATACACATACAAATGTAGCTAGCTTATAATGATTTCCCAAGCTATTGTGTTAAGTTGAATGGAATATTTTGATTATGAAGAAAACCAAATTAAAGTGGTGTTCTTTAATTTGGACAGCTATTTCTTACAATTTAGTTTTGTTAAGTTTTCTACCATGTTTCAATTTTAAAAGAGTATTAAATGTGATGTATATGTATTTGAAGGGGGAAGGATTCTCTCATTAAAGCATTTAATCAATGAAAAGCAAGCCACATAGGCTAAGCCACAGCTGCTGTTAGAAAAGTAACCAAATGTCCAACTAAGAAATTTTGGTATAAAGTGATTCCATTGATGTGTGATATTTCATATCATCATCCCAACTCCACCACCACCATCTTTTCTTTAATTGCCAGCCATGTCTAGTCCAGCACTAATGGTAGCTTGGTCATCTGTAATATTATTTATAGTACAATATATGTATTATAGCATATATTATACACAACCACCTCACCAAAAACTAAAAGTTTCTAAGGGTATTGACCTTTTTATTTGTGTGTTTGTTATCTATGATTGATGTTGTTAGATTATTATTAATAAAAAAATATAAAGTTATCCTATCGTATATTAACTTCAAATGATTTTGTTCTTTTTCCTGACTTCTGTACTATTTGTGTTTTTTCTTCTTAAAATATACAGATAGAAGGAGGAGAACAAATTGTGTAAAGGAGAAAATACGATGCTGAGTTCTGGCGATCTAGCAGGAATGCTTTGAAGCATTTTTTTTCTATTCTGAATGATTTTGTCATACATAGTCATCATTTTCTTTTTCAACTTGAACTATAGATACACAATGATATTAGTATATTTAAAATATTCTTGTTATTATCATTTATAATTAAGATAATATTATGTTTAAAAAATATTATTGTAATCATCTTTTTATTCAACTAGAACTATTGTAATCAGTGAAAATTGGACTGTCTGATCTGGTCCGGTCCAAAAAACACTATTTGGAAGTTTGTATTACTGATATCAATGTGTTTTCTATATACATTTTTAGTATACAATTTTGATTAGTATTTTAAATTTATTTTGAATAAATTCTGATTCTATTTTTCTTTTAAAAATGTATATATATATCTAATACGATGGTTACAGCTATAGGTTTTGATTATATACAACGGCTATAGGTCTTAACTATATACGACGTTCTACGTAATACTTTAAATTCATTTTGAATAAAAAAAATGAAAAAAATATAAAAAACACAATTACGCTGCTATTGAGCCGTATGTTGAGTATATATGGCGGTGCAAGAGTAGTCGTATCTAAGTTGAGTATATACGATGGTTAATATGACGGTTGGCGTCTTATCAATTTATTTTATATCATAGGTGTATAAAAGAGTTTTTTACGATGCCAAATTTAGACCGTAGTTTATACTGTTGTATATAGTATATACGACTATCTTTCCTTTGTCGAAATTTTTTTGCCACGCCAGTATTTTCGACGGCCCAAAAGCGGTCACATAAATCTTTTACGGCGGCCTTCCCACTATATATGACAGTCGGCCCTAGGATCGTCGTATATACTCAATTTTCTTGTAGTGATAGAAAGTCATAAACGAGTTGTATAGGTTAAGATGACGATGAGGGTCAGTGGAACCATCAAACTTTTCTAATTGAGGGAGCCGAAAAGAAAAAGGAATTTTTCCATGTTTCAAGGCATCGGTTAGTGGAAAACCGTCAGCCGATTGTAACAAATCATAATCATATTTAAGGAGTTTTGGCATGATTATCTGAACTTGTTGCTGCAATTGGTTAACTTTATTAGTTAACGCAGGAGTTCGTGTGTTGGTGAGCTGAACAGGAGCAAAGGTCCCTAGCAACTCGAACAATCCGAGGAGAGGTTTCAGCTGCATGAGAATGAACTTGATGTTCAGGCAAAATAGGAGTCTTTTTCTTCTCAAAAACACGTTTGGACTGAACTCATCAAAGTCATGAGTGAGAGGTAATTGTCTATGACTAGAAGAAACAACTACAAGTGTGGAAGGATCATGAAGGTAGTGTGTCTGTAGGAATCGCTGAAACGCTTTATGAGGATAGATTGCTAGACGCATCTTGTCCATATCAGTACTAGGTTTAGGCTTTCGGTGATGAGTATCAGAAAGCATCAAGCGATTAAATGTACTTTCACCATAGAAGCAACATGAGAACTAGATTTTCCCCCCAAACGACCAGGTTGGCTTAAAGTAATCGGCCTGGTAGGATCTCTGAACTTGGGCATGGATGAAGAAGGAAGTAGAGGAAGGGCACCGATCTTTGGGAGTGGGGTTAGCAGCTGGCGTATTAGGAATAGGGACAAAATATTTGATGTTCATGATGTGGTGGAAAGGAGGAAGGTCGAAAGACCACGGTGGGAGTCAATATGATGTTGCTAGAAAATGTTGGTATCTATATCTGGATCAGGTCAATGGACAACTGGATAATCTGCAAATGTCAAAGAATTAGAATGACCCCAATTTCACTCCGATGTTTAAGTTAGTAAATGTGTGAATCAAATAAAGAAAGTAATATTAGGATATGAGAAATTCGTTACCATTTTTGAAGAGGACTTGTCATATTTATAGACTATTTTCTCAGTGGAGCAAAGAACCTTCGATGTGAAATTTGTTGAACTATAGTAATTCTTTGCAAGTCCTGAACAAGCTATATTGAATGGCAACTAGTTTGTGATTTGTTAAGTTATTTGATATAAATTTGTATATCGTTGTAAAGTTTGTAGAGCAAGGATTAATTTTTATATATGATGTTCTCATATATAATAATGTAATTAATTGTAGTTTCTGTGCAAACACAACATAGTGTATCACTTCACACCAGCTATAGCATCTAAGGAAGGAAGCTTATGAATTTGCTGCAATGAATAAATATCATTGTTTACCTTTGAAATAATCAGCCTAACCGAGTTAATTCCTCCATCATAAACAAAATTGCCACACCGTGCAATCCATATCCTCCTACATACAATCGCTGGAATAATAATAGCCCAAGGACCCAACTCGTTATAGGACAACCAGTACCACAGCATACCAGATATATATCTCTGCCTCGACCATCTGATCCCAACCATGTCATGAAAGTGATGCCAAACCCTTGCCACAATAGTATAGGTCACAAATAGGTGATTTAATGTCTCTTCTCCCATGATGCAGTGGCATCTTGATGCCAGCTTGAAAGCCAAAGCTTGTCGAACATCATCCAAAGCCAGATAGTTCCTGCGTAATCTCCACATATATAAAAACACTCCATATTAGAGGAATGGCTTTATGACAGAAAATTCAGCAATAATTTGAAATTTAAAATTCTCTTTGTTGATTGCAAGAAGAAATAGAAAACTTCCCTGAAGTCGCTCGCCTCCATATGTATTATTTATTATGCTTCCCATTTCACAAATTTCTGGACGAACCAATTGCTGCAATAAAGTCTAATCCCAAGAACCGTTATGGTGAAGATCCTCAATCTTCAGATGAGAATGATCATCAAGAACTCCATAATCCGAGAGACACCCCTGAAAACTCTAGTTCTCAAAAGGAGGAATTACCATCTTCCAAAAGCACTGCTACATAAGTATCAGCTTCTTCACTGATAGCTTTCAAAACCCTCCAAACTCTCGAACCCCCATCACATGAAGAGCTGCCCAATCTGTAATTGTATTTCATTTGACGATGCTTCGCCCATAAGGAATCAGATGTTCTGAAGTGTCACCGGAGCTTGAAACCATAGGCTTTAATGAGATTTGAAATAGAGTGAGTCTGCAATCCTCCCCTATCAAAAGGTGCACAAATATTCTTCCAAGAACACCAATGTCTATGATTCCCCAAATCCGAAGAGCCACAGAAAAATTTCGCGAACATTTGTTCAATCATCTTAATCACCAGCTTCGGTTGATTAGCCACAAATAAAATATGAATAACCATAGTACTCAAAACACGAATAATTAGAATAATTCTCCCTCCAATTGACAAATGATTTTTCTACCAACCCTCAATTTTAGCTCCTATTTTATCAATTAAAGGTTGGAAAAAAACAATTTTCACCCTTCTTGAGAAAATGAGACACCCCAAGTAAATAATAGGACCATTTTTAATTTGGCAACCAGTGACACTTCGAATCAAATTAGATCTTCGAATGGGGGACTTCTCCGGGATATAAATCTCACTTTTATGGAAATTTATACTTTGCCCAAAATAATCTTCATAATAATTTAAAAAATCCATCAAGCAACAAAGACCCTTTTTGACTCTAGTCGTAAAAGTGATCATATCATCAACAAAGCTCTAGCGTGAAATCCGAAAACCTCTTCTAAACAAAATTCACCTATGTTACCCTCCATTAATAATCTATTAAGACATCTAGAGAGCACCTCAATAGCCAAAACGAATAAAGTCGGTGAAAGAGGATCTCCCTATCTTAACCTTTGGCTAGAAGCAAAAAATCCACATTACTTCCTATTAACATTAATAGAAAACTTATTGAAACACATGGAGTTGCTGATTGAATTCAAAAAATGGGTAATAAAACCAAATTTCTTTAAAACCGCTTAGGAGACTCTATCAAAGGCCTTTATGATGTCCAATTTCACAACAAGAATACTCACTCTGGACCTTTTTATTTAACGAATGAAGCATCTCTAAATCAACCATTGCTCAAAGCATTATGGTAGAGTACATTAATCTAAATCAAGTTGCTCAATCAACTCAAAATCATACAAATTCAAAATAAAAACAAATACCTTTAAACTTTCTTCTTCATCTTTTTATATTTTTAGAAGGAAAAAAAATCGTTACAATATTTGAATATAATGTTATTTTTGTTTATATTACTTAAACAAAACTTGATTCGTTGAAATTCATAAATATTTTAATACAAAGTATTATAAAAAAACACTTATGCATTACCCGAGCAATCAAAATTACTTTAAAAATTAATTTGAAACTGTATTTTTATTAATTGCATTTTTTATATTGTTAGTTTTTTTAGTTTTTTTTTTAAATTTTATTATTATATAATAAAGGAAATTTCTAAATTTTTTTTTAAAAAAACAACTCGTCATATCACTAAACATTTATTTTTATAGTTACTAAAAGCAAAAAAAGAAAAGAAAAAGAATGTAGGCTAACAGTTTGTAAAGCTTTTATTTTTTGTCTTTGGGAAAATAGAGCAAAATATACATCAACTATTTACGACTAATTCATAATATACATAAAATTTGTTTTTATCTATTTATATACTTAATTAATTTTCGTGTCTTTATTTTTATCCCGTCACCAAACCCCACGACGGAATCCGACCACGTGAGATGCATGTGATAATGGTGCAAGGCTAAAAAATAGTCATTTCAAATTTATTCCCATCCAAAATTAACTAAAACCTACCCATAGTAGACAACCCAACCCATTCCATTCCCAACCGAGAAACCTGCATGCAAATCTCAGATTTTCCCTAATTCCTCAAACCCATTTCTTCAAATCCTTTTCTTGCATCTACATTTATCACCAACAATTACCCTAGATAAGAACACTCAAATATAACGCTACCCACTCATTTGAAGCTTATCCTTAATCAAATTTTCTTCAGAATTTGTGATTTTCCTCTCTACTTCAAATCAAAATCAAGCAACATTGGTTTGATTAATTTTGACAATGTCATCTTCTAACTCATTTTCACAATCAATGGGCTATGAGAAGAGTTGTTAATGTGGTAATCCAATAAGAATGCGAACCTCTAGGATGGAATCTTAACCCAAGAAGAAGGTTTTTTGGTTGTGACAAATATCGGGTAAGAATTTTATTTGCCATTCATTCCTTGATCTGATCATTTTTTTTCCCATGTGAAGGTTTTATGATTTATCATCTTTCTACTGTTTATGTATGACCTAAAGAGAGAAGGAGGTTATGGTTTTTTTGAGTGGGTTGATCCCCTCACGAACCAAGAATCAACTCACATTATCAGAGGCCTCATTAACAAGCTCAATAAGCTAGAAGCAGAGAAGGCCAATTTATCGAAGCAGTTGACAATTTGGCAATGGGTTTCTAAAATAGCTGTTCTTGTGTGTGTTATCTATTTTTTGGGCTCAATTTCTCCTAAGTAGTTATGATTACAAAGTGTAGTTAGTTTTTTTTTGCTTGTTTTGTGATTTAGTGTAGTTGGAAATGTGATTTAGTGTATCTATAATGCTATGTAGTCTGTATGAGCCATGAGTGGCAGAGTTCATTATTGTTTACACATTATGAAGCTGGCTTTTTGCCTTTTCCATTTCCATCAAGTTTCAAAAATGAAAATATGATCAGAAAGCATAAACCTGCAAGAAGAAAGAAGCACTTACATTGTACAACTACTAAGATATTATTTGATTCCCTCCATTATGTAGAACAGATAACAGAAACTGAGATAGGAAAGTATGTTTCCTCTAACTTGATGTTTGAAATGGAGTGTACCATAGATAATTTAATTCTATTTTCATTCCAGATTTCTAGTTTCAAGTTCATGTTATTATGTGATCCAGGTTTTCAAATGCATCTTATACAGATGCCTGATTTAACCTGGTGACTAAAGATGGTATGATGAAGGTGCAGGTATCTTACTGAAATCAATTTCCAATTTGCTATGAATTTCGGGCTTGTTTTCTGCTATGAATTCTTAGACAATTTTTAACTTTGTGTTATTCATGGAGGGTGCTTTTCTAACTCTCAGTCTTGATAAAAATGCAGTAGACAGGAAAGCTGTCTATAAAATGTGGAGAGAAAGGTCAAGAAACTGGTGGAGAAAGAGGCACAACAAGAAGTAGTTTGGAGCTAATCTAGCTAAAGTTGTATCAACTACATGAAGTTGTAACAAGTTACTAGATAGAGTTGTAGAAACCAGACAGTGTTGTATAAACTGAGATAGCTCTATTTGGTTTACTTTTTCTTGAAAATGTTCAACTGCTACATTAAAGTCTGGTAAACAATGTAGCATTCAATTGCTCCATTCAGCTTATACAATGTAACAGGTTAAACAGTTCTAGTTATTCATAATAGACCAAAATACACCTAACAGCAAATCAACCAAACTAAACTTCAATTATGTTCCAACTGATACAGGAATCTTCAAGTACAGTTTGATATCCATCTATCCTTTTTCTGATAAAACAGTCCTATCTAATCAACAACTACCAGAATGCAGTTTTTACAGATGCACCACTGTCTATTTCTTTCAGAAGGCAAAAAAATTATACAAAAAAACACTACTACACTTGAGATTTCCTATGGCTGGGAAAATCCCACAAAATCAAATTCTTGCTGCCTCTATCTAATTGCCTTGGGTGTATTGGAAGTTTGCCTATTATGTCCAGCTTTTCCACACATCTTGCACTTTCTGATAATTTTTGTAGCCTGTAAATCAAAGAAAATAGGGCAGCTTAATAACATGCAAATATGAAAGGCATTAATAGAAAGAAGAACTCTAATTATTTTCACTTACATTCCCAATATTTTCAAATTCACTTGCATTATTAGTACTTTCATTTTCATTAACCTGTACATGTCAAGAACATCATTTACTAAATGATAAGAAATTCAATACATTCAGGTTAAATACTTAAATATGAATACTTACATTGTCACCACTTACTTGCTGTCTAGCCATTTCATGCATAGTGTTTTCATTTTCAGTTATCTGCAAGAGTGTAGAGTGTAGTTGTGATGTGATATGAAATCATGCTTGGAAAAAAAATTGAACACATAGAAGGATAACACTCACATGGTCATGACAAGTTTGTTGTCCAACATCACCAACTCGATTAAACCCCCAATCACAATCGAACACAATCAAACACCAAATTGGAACACAATCGAAGCCCTTCACGGTGCAGGTGGGTAACGTTAGATTTGTGTGTTCTTATCTAGGGATTTGAAGAAATGGGTTTGAGGAATTAGGGAAAATCTGAGATTTTGTATGCTGGTTTCTCGATTGGGAATGGAAATTTGCCGGGTTGTCTACTATGGGTGGGTTTTAGTTAATTTTGGATGGGAATAAATTTGAAATGACTATTTTAGCCTTGCACCATTATCACATGCATCTCATGTGGTCAAATTCCGCCGTGGGGTGTGATGGGGTGATAGAAATAAAGACTCGAAAATTGATTAAGTTTATGAATAGATAAAAACAAAGTTTATGTATATTATGAATTAGTCGTAAATAGTTGATGTATATTTTGAGCTATTTTTCCTTTATCTTTTTCAATTAACCCCTTTTACAATGGTTTGATAAATTGGCAATGAGCCATGTGGTGTTGGGTTTGGGTTATGGATTTGTTGGTGTTTCGTGATGTTTTTGTCATTCTTTTTCATATACCTGTTGTTTGATGTCGTCGCCAGATAGTGTATGGGATGTATCTGCTATTATGTGTTTTCCACATACCTACATTTTTTTTTTCATGCACATTGATTTGTATTGCATGCAAAGTTATACTTGCCTGTAACAAATTGTTTTAACTGCTAAGGATTGTTTTGAAGAGATTAGGAGTTATGTCGAACCTTTCTGGATTGTTCGCTAACTCCATTTTGTTGATGCTATGCTTTTTTGCAAGCAGTCCTAGTAGTCTGGTCAAGACCCTATCTTTCGCGTACTGGTTGTTTGTCTTCTGCTATGGGTTGTTTAAGAATTCTATTACGGGTTCTGTGAAAGTCATGGGTTCTTTGTCTTTTGTCCAGGGTTGTGTGAAAGGCATGGGTTACCTGCAAAGTTAGTTCTGAATGCACTGTCTCTTGTTTTCCTCCACAGGGTCATTATAATGTAATTGGAAACCTTTACGGATTGTCTGTAAGGCATACAAGTTGTTTTTGGTGAGTTACAGGTTGTTTTCATGTAGCTATGACGGGTTGCATGATTTGATGTTTCCTATTCTAATCTCATTTTAATATCAGATCTTCAAAAGTTGTTCAACTGTATTTGACGTTTGGAGGGATTTGGTTTGAAGGTTGTTACAAAAGAGACGATTCAACCCTTTGCGATGTAGGATTTAACTTGACCTACAATGGCTTGCTAAAGATAGTGGATGAGTGCATTGGGATGCATTTGAAGGGGAAAGAGATACAACTTCCTCCCCATCTCATTAAAAGTGAGAAGGATGTAATACCTGAGGTGCTTATCCACAACGATGTTGGGCTTGCAAGAATTATCAGATTTTGTGAATCTGTTTTAAGGGTATTTGTGTCATAAAATGAGCAGAACCAAGTATCTTATATGACTCGAGAAACTAATGACACCATGGAAACAGTCCATAACGATGCTGATTATGGAATTCTACATGATTTGGATGTTGATGGTAACAACCCATCAAACAATCCTGCTGTGAACAGAAATGACATGAACAGCCAGCCAGAGAACAATTCGGATATTTCAAACCCTTAGTTGAGCAACCCATACTTAAACAATAAGTGTGTCCATGATCTGAAGGTTGCGAGTCTAGATGTGAACAACAAGGGTCTTAAAGTCCCGGGTGTGAACAGCCCCTGTCTTTACTTCCCGGATGTGAACAACCTTGACATTAACACCCCAAATATAGATTTATTTGAGAACAATAGTGAACACGACGAGGTTAGATAGAGGCAGGCAATTCTATGGGCCTTCCTGTCCATCTATTCCAGTAAAATGCAGGAACTATCAGTCGAGGAAACATTTTTGACATTTGCTCACATATGTAAGGGGAAAATCTTTACAAGTAAAGAAGATATGAGGTCTGAGGTCGAGATGTTTTCATTAAGGGAGAACTTAGGCCTGAAACTGAGGGGATCCAATCTTCTTCTTTATGTAGAAGGTTGTATGGAACAACCTTGTGATTTTATTCCCTGAGCAAGAAGGGTGAAGACAGAAGGTGACCACTGGCAAGTCGTTAAGTTCGTTAAGGGACACACTCGCAAACGAGATGGAAAAAATTTCCACATAAAAATGGCTAGCTCACCCGTAATAGGAAGGTATTTATCCTCAAGGATGCAAGGGAATCAGACCAAGCAATACACCCCAAGCGATGTCATCATCATCATGGAACTGCAAACTACATAATAAAAGAATACATAGTCACATTATGAAAACTGTGCATCTAAAAACCTATAACTACACATGTAATAACCTGTAACAACAGATATAACAATTCATAACTACACATATAACAACCCGTGAGGGTATAACAACCTTTAATAGCACATAAGACAACCCGTAACATATCAAAAAACAACTCATAACATATCAGAAACAATCCTCAACACAAAAAGGAACAACCACTGGTTCTTTTCCAACAACAACCCTTAACACCAAAAACAAAGATAAAGAGCGAACACACAAATCAATAACATCAATGAAACAGTCCATTAGAGAAGAAAAACTAATTTATTTGCAGGGCCCAAACAAAACCATGTATTGAGTTTCTCGCAATAGGTTGTCCCCTCTTCTCTTTCTTCTGACTAGCAGCTAATGGGGACTGCCAGTCACAATCAGCCTAGCGAAGAAGCATCTGCTGGGAGAAGGTGCCCCGGGAAACATATTTCAGTCCCGTAGTTGAATGGCCAGACCCATTCCTAAACCCATAAGCCTGGTGTGACTGATGAGTAGAAGGGGCCAGCTTTACCGAATCCCCTTCCGAAATGGACACTGGCTTACCTCCAATTGTGCTACTAAAAAACAGCTCGTTGATATAGGATACCAATAGGGGATCCTTTCTAGGCCAGTACCTACGTTGCAGGTTGTTATTATCTGGTTTGTATTCACAAGATATGTCAAGAATCTGACCAAACCTCAGTCTTGAGACCAAGCAAAACTCCCGTTTGCCAAACCGGGCAATGCTGCCCCCAATGAGAAACCACATCTCGATGGAAGGTGTGTCTGGCATGACAACCCTCCTACACAAAATCTGGTGGAGGATGTTCCCAGCAATGTGGTTTTTTCATTGAATTGGACCAAATGTCCCATGCATGTCTGTCTGAGTTGGACAAGATCATTGATAGTATTTTTCCTCCATCGCCTTCTAAATGTCATAACCCACCCTTATCCGGGTAATGTGATCAATGTTAACTGAAACTTCAGTCCCCCAGCTGGCCTTCTTGTGGACAAAATAGCTCTCTATCTTGGGAAAAAAAGAAACCTTATTAGATGTAGTTGTTAATTAGTATCAGGCAAATGCACAACTAATAAGACTTAAACAACCAACCCTTAACATTAATAAACAACCCGTCAGATATAAACAGACAACCCTAAACCGTAAACAACTCTTCAAACATAAACAAACAGCCCTTAATAGACAACCGTAACAGTTATTAACAACCCATACATCAACAACAACGATGCAAAACTTCTAGCCCGTAAACTCTCTAACAACAACAACAACCCAGGTATGAAACAACCCAAAAAACAACATAAGAAACAACCCCTACTCAGAAACAACCCCCTCACAAGCCATGCACATAAATCAAACCTACCATAACAACAAATTGCTCATGTGTCTGTACATACCAATTAGATCCAAACATATGGCAGCGTTTAACTTAAATACTGAGCATTTTTAAGTTTTTAGGTGCAAATTTTCATTTATAGACACAACCTATCAAATTTGAGAGTTTCAAACTTGTGACAAAAGGACGAAACCGATTCTGAACATACCAACAATCCTCTCAATAGATAGAAGCTTTACACTTTCATCCCACTTAATTTTTTAAACTGACCGGTGCAAACATTAAATGTTAGACACAACCATTTCAAAAAACTGTAACTTTGTAAGCATAAAATAGGTCGAACAAGACAAGATTTCTAGAAAATAACCAACCAAAATTTTGCGAAAAGCTAAATAAATTCATAACCCATCGAAAGGTACTACCTTTAATTGATTAAATGGTGGTTCCGATTCAAATGAGTTATAAAATCATCAATGGCGACTGTTGCTTGAGATTTCTGATGGGGTTGCAGGTGCGAAAGTGCTTCAACAGTAAACGAAAGTCTTTCGAATCTTGGTACTGCTCCAGAGGAAGAGAGTAACTTAAAGGGTTGCAAAAACTATGAAACTATATTTAAGGCTTGCAGCTGAAACGGACTTGTTTCTGTCAGGTGAAATGGTTCGAGGCTCCATTGTAATGTAAATAACCCTTAACAATTATATATCAACAACCCGTAACTGCTTACAAACAATCAGTAACTCTATAACGCTTTTGTGTGTAACGGGTATAACTCGTGAATAAAAAGTGAAATCATATGTACTCCCACCTATTCTCGACTCAAAAGTGTCAACAAAAAATTTCTCTTTGCTAAAATTTGTGAACCTTAAAAATGTGGCCAAATTTTAAAATCACTATATTATTTTGACACCAAAAAAATTGCCCATTATAATTGAAGGGAAATAGATTCGGAATCCACAAAGAAAACTAGATCTAAAACCAGATTTTTTTAAAAAAAAAATTTACACATAATAGAGAAACGATACCTTTAGATCGAAGATTGTAGATCGATCTTCACTTCCTTTGTATTTGGATAGCAATCTACAATGATTAAGATCTTCCAATCTATTTTCTAAGATCAAAGTTTTGGATGAACAAAACTAGGAATGGAGAAGAAGAAATATTGTCTCTTGAGAGAGGAGGCTAGGGTTTCTTAGACCAAATAATTGAATAACCCTAATTGCTAGTTACAATAGGATATATATATAGACATCCTACAATAACCTAATTAGGGTATTGGCTACTATAGGCCAAAATTAATTCATTGTAAGAAACCCATTTATTTATTTATTTTTAGTCTAAGTCCAAATATAAGTAATCTTATGGACCAAAATCCAAATTAATTATAAGACCAATAAAAATAAATACTCCTAACTTATTTTATTTAGGCCC
>JAWZTD010029031.1:0-15398 GCA_035221335.1 Echites panduratus
ATAGTGTTTTGGCTAGCCAAAACCCTAATACAAATGTTCAGCCATTTAATTGCACAAAAGAGCCCTTAACTATGCAACAAATAAAATGACAACAAATAAAGAAAACCGAGAGTACTGTAGCAACGCGAGACTGGAGCAACATTGTTACTGTAGCTGTTGGTGGTTTGGTGATGTCATCCAGCGGTGATTGAAGACCAATCATGCCATCAAGGGAAAAGCTAACTTGAAGACATATTCATGTGGAGAATTAAAGATTTGCAAGTTCAAAACATTGTACATTGTTCAAAACATTAAAGACTTGCAAGTTTAAAACATTCAAGTTTGACGAAGAACAAAAGATAACTATGGACTTCAAGAGGGTTGAATGAAACACATTTGGAAGCTTTAAAGTCCTAAAATTCATGCCAAGAAAACATGGCTTAAAAAGCCATCAAGTTAGGCTAGAATAATGCTCAAAATTGGTGCTAAAAAGTGGGGAAACAAAGCTTTCAGGGCCCGGAAGCTTCTGTCCTGATATGATTCCTTGGAATTGTAGTTTCTCATATCAACGGCTCAATTCTAAGGATCCTATCACAAAAGTAATTTCCCAAGATTTTCATCAATTAGTTCGAGTTTAGCATTAGATTGATCTTTGGAATTGATTTTCCTAAACCTATCTAGTGAATTTAAAGACAATTCAACGAGTTAAACCAAAGGGGAGAAAGTCGCAAAGTAGTTTCTCAAGAACCCTAACTTGTTCATGTAGAAACCCTAAGTTAGATCTTCACAATTCTCTCTCAAAGAGGAAAAGATGATTTTGATTAAAAGATTGCTAATGATGAATACAAATAAAGGAGTATGTATAGTAGAAAGTCATTCTAAACCTAATTCGGATGTTCTAGAGTGTTAAAGACATAAAACACCCTTAATTAAATGCAAAATGACACTTAAAAGTAATGATGTGATTCTTGCTTTTGTGAAGCAATCAAACAAACACACAAACGACACCAAGAAGAAAGGACCCTAAGTCTTGTTCAAACACACAAATGTGTAGAGAAATGTTTTTAATTATCAAAGAGTTGTATTCTCTTACAAGAAAGAGGCTATATATAGTGTTTTGGCTAGCCAAAACCCTAATACAAATGTTCAGCCATTTAACTGCACAAAAGAGCCCTTAACTATGCAAGAAATAAAATGACAACAAATGAAGAAAACCGAGAGTACTGTAGCAACACTGTTACTGTAATGATTCAATCAACTCGGTCTCCATAGATCCCTTATCATTTTGGATACTTTCTTGTTGATACATTCCAAAACTTCTTGATCACACATTCATCATCTAATTTGGTTGCTTCAAAAATGGCTTCGAGGTCAAGTTGTTCTTCCTTCTCTTGGAGATATGTAACCAAAGCTTTCCTCATCTTGGTTGCTCGTGCCCTCGTGATTGGTCCATGAGGTATTGATGGTGCTAGGTCTCCATCAAGTAACTAAAACAAAAGTTGGTTGCTGTTGAGGAAATGATCTGTCTGGAGCCAAATTATAAGTATTCGGCTTTTGATGGGCTTTGTTCTTCACTGTCTGGTGCCAGGATAGGCACTGGACACCATGCCAGGATGCCACTTTTTTGCTACCATTTGGGGCTGAATTTGGCTCAACGCAGGCTCACTTTGGTCAGGCGTCGGATGGCATTTCTCCCACCTTGTTTCATCAACATTTTGGCTCCATTTCATCCCTCCTTGGTGTAGTTTTGATTCCTCTTCAAATGGGATGCAATCTTAACATAAAATATAGTTTTCCAACCCTTCCATTGATGATATAATCCAAGACTTTAAAGCTGTTCTATTTTCAACTTTTCCACATTGAAAATGATCTTCAAATCAAGTTGTTCTTCTTGCTTTAACACCAATGTCTTCGGGCTTTCTTCCTGCTTGAAATGTTGATCCTTTGAAGCCTTATACATTATTTGATTCACATCATTCCGTGCTTCGTTGAGAAGATTTGTCCTTAAATCTTCAAGTCTTGAAATGTTGATTTTATCCTTGTAACTAAACTTCCAAATTGTTTGAATCAAAGCTCCTTGACCTCCATTATTCTCCCTCTCTTCGAAAAAATTTGTCCTGAAATCTTCAAGTCCTACAGAAAGAGAAGAATGATACTAATATTGATTAAAACATAAGAACCATACTTACCTCTTATCTCCAAGCTATTCAAGCCATGATAAATGTAGCTCTTCAAAGAAATCATCATACAAAAGGCCTTACCATTGATATGTATTCCTCTTTATCTACAATAAGATCATTAGCAAAAACAACGGAAACAAGGAATACTATCCATTTTGAGCACCAAAGGCATACAATATCATTTAAAGAACAAGCTTTAAATCCCAATGGTTTATGACCCCATAAAGCATGGACTAAAAGAACATTAAATCTAGAATTTTTGCACAATAAGCTCATGAAACAATTCCTTTCCAAAGCATTCACAAGTCTTCCATAAAAAATTTCAAACACATGAATACGATTAACAAGAAGATAACTGTCACATATGTTAAAACCTACATTATCATCAAGACGGACAACTTTGTAGTCAATGCAATTTAGGAAACATTCCAAAATGTTCAACAAGTCTTTATTGATGGCACAAAATATACACCATGTTAACATGTAACTCCACCAAATAAAGATGAAACACTTCGCATCCATTTTATATTCAAGATCATGAAGTTTCACAACCTCCTTTAAGAACAAGTGGTTAACATGTAATGTCTCATCATGAAGTCTCAACAAAGAGTTATCGGTAACAAGAATAGACTTTCTCCTCATATGCATCACAAAGAAATACTCTTCAAACAAGATAACCAAGAACTTAGATTTAACATTCAATACACACAAATTATAACAAAAATACAAGTTTGTTCCAAGGATTGTAACATAAAAAATCCACAACACTTGGTCATCCAAGACAAATTTTTAGAGTCTATTCATGTAAGCTTCAAATATGTCCTTCCCCATGAATTTCAAGCATTCCAAACCAAGAATTTCACAACACCTATTCATTGACGAAACATTTCCATCAAATAAAGAATCATCGTGCTCAAGGAAATCAAAATATGCTATTTGTGTAGAAGCATTAAGCACATAATCATAAGCATTTTCACTCAAGAATGATTCCTTCGCAATCACAAAATCTTTCAAAACATTTATCAAACTCATGGAAACACACAATTTTTTTTTCCGAAGAAGAATTCATCATGCTTAAAAGAATTAACAAGAACACCTTGTTCACTTATATCAAAAGCATTTCCAATGTCATACTTAACCAAAGACAACATTCTTTCCTGTTCAAAATTCAGCAATTTGTCCCGAATAGTAGATATAAGAGTGTACCACATTAACATCTCACTCATTACCTTGTTGTCCCTTCCTTCCTTCTCTATGATTTGGCCTTCCAAGTCCTGAAATCTAGGAACAAGAACATTAGAAAATGAATGGTCAATGTTAGAAATGGGTGTAAAAGTTTATTGGTTTATCTTGAAAACCAAATCGCTCTCATCCTCTCTTTCTTTTTCATAATGGCTCCAATTTTCTCCATTCAAATCTTTCAATTCAATTCAACTTCACTCTTTTCTTTTTCATTCACACTCTTATTTTCTCTTTCTTTCTCATGAGGAATCTCTTTTTCTTCACTCATGTCTTCATTTTCAATTTCACTCCTTTCTTTGTCTTGCTTCTCAAGCTCTTTTTTCCTCTCATTTTCTTAAACCTCAACATCTTTCTCTTTGTCATCTTTCATCTCAATCTTTTCTTTAATTTCCTCACTTTCCATCTCTTCTTCAACTTCAATTGGAGATTCTTCTTTCTTTTCTTTTCTCTCAACACTATCTTGAATTGGACTCTCATGAGTTTGTTCATTCTCAACAAATTTTGTGGTTCCTCTTCAGCTTTTTCTTCATTTGTAGTGGTTGAATCTTCTTTCTTTGAAACCCACTTCAGCCATATTGGGCATTGTTTAACATCATGTCCAATTTCATTATACACAATACATTTGTGTTGTACCTCCCTTGGACAATCACTTTGCATTTTAGTTTGTGAAGACTTATTATAACTTATGTTGCCATAAGATCTCCCATATGAACTTCCTCCATTGGATTGTTGGCTTTCATTACCCCATTGTGATGGTCTTTCAACCCCTACAAATGTCCCATGCCTCAATGGTTCCTTTTGTTCATCATAGTAGAAATAAGAATCTTCATCCCTTAATTTTCCCCATGCGTCTATTTCAACTTCATAGTCATAATAGTCTTCCTCATTGTACTCTTCATGCTCAAGTCATCTTCTTGATAGGCTTCTTCTCTCCTCTTCCACCCGGTCCATCGTTTTTTCCATATTAGCCATATCACAAGAAAGTTGTTCTAACTTCTCGATAATGTAAGCCAAATTATTCTTGTTTTCTCCCATATTTGAAACACTTGAAGAAGTAGCAACACCCTTTGACATCTTTCCTACACAATAAGTAAACAAGAAAACAGGGCAATGGTAGATAACCTGACAAAGTTACTCAAGGATATCTCTCAAATTAGGCTTTTCTTCCTCAAATCATCTCACTTCTCTCAGCCTTTTCCCTCTCTTTGAACTTGCTAATGGTTCTTAATTAACTCTATTGAAACTTTGCAATCCATTCACACAAGATTGCAAGATGGGAATACAAACACACTTCAATTAGTTTAAGCAACCAATAATAAAATCAAAGAGTTTAGAATGCCAAGAATAAGGTTAATCAACAAAGTTTTGATCAAATACTCTAGGAATTCAAAAGATATAGATGAAAGGCATATTATCAAACACCTTGAGATCAAAGAATTGTGATCAACAAAATTTCTCTGCAATGTCAATTCAACACTCTCCAATCATATGTCTTAAATTTTTCCTCAAACATTTCCAAATCAACTTCAATTTTCAATCACAACCTTCTTCCAACATGAATTCATCAAATCATATAAGATTTCAACTCAAATTCATCAATTAAACATGAATTTCGAAATTTCTTTTCCACTTTTTTTTCCAATTTTCTTTTGCTCTGTTTTTCTTTTCTTTTTTTTTTTTTTTTTTTTTTTTGTAGTTTTTCGTTGTATAGAAGTAGAAAAGGCAATCACAAACACTAAACACAATTGAATCAGCCATTATTTTTGTCTGTAGGCTAGATCCATACAACAATTGATCACAAAAGATAGAGTAGGATAGATTTAAGAGAACAAAACATAAAAAATCAAAAGATCAAGAGAATTCAAAGAAGAAAACATGATCTTAGCACAGAAACACATGAAAGCAATTAAAACGATAGTCAAACCTTTTGATGAAAGCCTAAGCTCTGATACCAAAATGATGTGATTGATTCGAATTGTAGTTTCTCATATCAGTCGCTCAATTCTAAGGATCCTATCGCAAAAGTAATTTCCCAAGATATTCATCAATTAGTTCAAGTTTAGCATTAGATTGACCTTTGGAATTGATTTTCCTAAACCAATCAAATGAATTTAAAGACAATTCAACACCCTAAACCAAAGTAGAGAAAGTCTCGAAGTAGTTTCTTAAGAACCCTAACCTGTTCATGGAGAAACCCTAAGTTAGATCTTCACAATTCTCTCTCGAAGAGGAAAAGAAGTTTTTGATTAGAAGATTGTTCATGAGGAAAACAAATTAAGGAGTATTAAGGAAATGATCTGTCCGGAGCCAAGCAAGAAGTATTAGACATCAGATGGGCTTTGTTCTTCACTGTCAGGTGCCAGGCTAAGCACCAAACAAGATGTCGAGATGCCACTAGTTTGCTACCATTTGGGGCTGAATTTGATCCTGCCCGGCTCACTTTGGTCAGGAGCTAGATGGCTTTTCTCCAACCTTGTTTCATCATAATGTTGTCTCCATTTCATCCCTCTTTCTTGTAGTTTTGATTCCTCTTCAAATGGGATGCAATCTTGACATAAAATATAGTTTTCCAACCCTTCCATTAATGATATAATCCAAGATTTTAAAGCTTCTCTATTTTTATCAACTTTTCAACATTGAAAATGATCTTCAAGTCAAGTTGTTCTTCATGCTTGAACACCAATGTCTTCAAGCTTTCTTCCTACTTGAAATGTTGATCCTTTGAAACCTTATTCCTTCATTGATTCCCATCATTCACTCCTTCTTTGAGAAGATTTGTCCTCAAATCTTCAAGTCTTGAAATGTTGATTTTATTATTGTAAGTAAACTTCCAAATTGTTTGAATCAAAACTCCTTGAAATCCATCATCTCTGGCGCTAGGCTGAATGAAGGGATAATTTTGTTGGAAAACAAAAGTTGTCCGGCATGTTTTAGTAACTTTGTCCAATGTCGAGTTGCTACAATGATTTTCCAGCAGCGAATTTCATTCTTTTCCTTTCACTTTTTCCTATATTTCTTATATAGTTAGTGCACTTTTATGCAATTAATTCTTTGCTTTGTTTAGTATAGTTTTTACTTATAAATAAGATTTCTTCTTGTCATAAACATAATTAATTTTGAGTTGAATGAAAATTAAAGCAACGCTTCGTCTCTACTCTTTGAGCAAAAAAATCAAGACTTTGTCTAGAATCGTCATATTCTTTCAAAAACTCTTCTAGGGTTCTTGTAGAATTACAAAAGGGCTGTCAATTACTTACATTAGGGAATTGATTAGTATTCCAATTCAAGAGAATGGTTGATGGGAATCTATCCCATAATTCATTCTAACTACTCCAAATTGAAACCTAGGTGAAACAATGTCTTCGGTGCGATTTCGACCTACCCGCCGAAAAGGGTCTTGGAAGGGATCAAGTCATCTGGTGAAGCTAAGTCCCTTTGCTTTGATATGCTATAGGTGAGATCACATAGATGAGATCAATATCTTTTTATGTTAGGTACTTGGAGTTAGTAAGTTAAGACAGACCTAGACAATATGGCCTCTATGCCATTCGATTTACCATTGTGTGTTGTTCTTAGTTAGATCACTAAACGTGAGGCCTTGGTAGTACAATTGTTATTGTACTGAATATTCTTCTAGTGAGTATTCATTGTGATTTAATGGTAAAATAACTAGACAGCTAATGATGGTAGATGCTATTGAGTAAGGTGGTAGTACGCAAGACCTAGGCTCAATTGTGGATGTTACATAGAATGACAAATTTGTTAATACACTTGTTGATTAAAGACTAAGGATTGAGATTTATCTCAGCAAGCCTTCTGTTTTCACAGCAATGTATCATGGAGTGCATCATCTTCTTATGGTGATAATAGAAGGTGTTCAAATGACTAAGTATATTTCTACGTTTAATGTCCTAGCTCGAAAAGAAAACTCCTTATGTAACAAATCCTGGATGTTCTAGGCTGATCTCGCCATACTCTTGATTGCCGAGAATCTCTGAATTTATGCAGTTGCATTGTTAGAAAGATAGTTTGGATCCCTAGATTAAGCACTTGTATAAACGAAGAGTTCATGATATGATTGGTGAAGATTTTAAGTAGCAGCGACAACCACCACAGCAACAGCTTTTCCTCACACAGAAAAAAGAGGTTCGTAGGCAGAAGGGAGGATGGTGATGCAAAGAACAAAAGTTGATGACACCGGAGCACACTACTAACTATCTAGATCCCAGCTTCTTTGCTCGCTTTTATCTATTTCATAAACAAGACTGTCAAGCAAAATCGTCACTCCATTAATCAGTAACCAACTATTTCCTTCATTGCTTCAGTGAAAGTACGTGCAAACAACTTCATTGTGCCGACAACTTATTGCTACGGCAAAAGGTATTATCAATCAGCTATAGTAACCAAACTTCTTCTTTTGGTGGAAAATCTAATTTTCCATCGAAGAGTGCCTTTTATTTACTGTGGCAAGCCTTCTTTCTTAACTCGATGACTGCGATATCTTGACTTCTCCACCTTTAAATTCTTCTCCAAAGAGTTTTCTTGGACTAGGAAAACCTTTTCTTCTCTTTTCAAAGCCCCTGATAATGCTGCACCAATAACCCTCAAATAATCTCAAACCTATAAAGGAGAACCAGCCTTCTTCATTAATTCTGATGAGGTCTTTCATTTTGTCCCAGCCATTCAAGCCTTGCCTAATTGGTAAGTTTTCCCATGGGAAATCAGCTATGGAAACAATTCAAAAGGAAATCAGGACCATTGGTCTCCAGGGGGGTGTTTGTGCGTAGGTGGCTATATCTCTATCCCACATAGGAAGAGAAAGGAAACTTGGAGGTCTCTTGAAGCTATAAATAGAGACCTCCACCCTTAGTCTCAAAAACACCAAAAACAAGTTGTCTTCTCCCTTGGGCAATTTTGTGTCTTCTTCCGCTCTCTATAATATTTCAAGTGTATTATCTTTCATAGTGAAATATTAATTTGGTGGTGTCCGAGGACGTAGGCATAATTGGCCGAACCTCTTTAAATTTTTTGCCTTTTTTTATTTTGTATTCTATTAAATTACTAGTGATAATTCTGTCTAAGGAAAGATTTAGTATTTAGTTGTGACCCACCTCTCTTACCTGATAATTGTTTAATGTGATTTTTCAGTACAATAAGTTTCACGCTATTTTAAAATTACTCGAGCTTTCGCAACAATATTCACATTGGTCTTCTAGATCATCGACATGTCTTGATCAAATTGACCCATGAGGAAGATTAATATCGTCTCTGGAAGAAGGGCGTCTAGTCGCTCAACGGAGTCCCTATGGGCATTTTGAATTGGTCACCTTCTTTCCACTTCAATACTGAGCCTTTAGTAGTCCCAGTTTGGATTGCTTTCCCTGATCTTCCCATACATCTTTTTCAAAAAGAAATCCTATTCTCGTTTGCTTCTATTATAGTTAAACCACTGAAATTGGACTCTCCTACGAGTAATCTTCCGAAACCTAATGTCGCAGGAGTTTGTGTTGAAATGGACCTCTTTAAGTCTTTCCTTAACCGATTCTGGATTGATCAGGCTAACGATGGCTTCTGGCAGCCCATAGTCTACAAACATCTGTAAAGATATGGTTCCTTTTATAAGAAGATTAGTCACCCAATTGAGTGTTGCCATATCAAGAATCCTAAGTTGAAGATCAAAAAGCCCTTGGATGAATAGCAGCACGCAGACATAAGAAACCATCAGATAAGAAAATCTGGAAATTAAAGGACACTGTTCAGACAGGAAACTTAATTTTAAAATATACAGTTATGGAAACATCCCTCCCAGGAACAAGTTTAAACAATCCATTGGAGTGTGATCCTCATGCCGATGTCATGTTGTTGGAATTGACTACAGCCACCCTTACTAGTGAGAAATTGGTGAATTCATTTGATTCTCCATCATCTGATATTGATTTTCAGTCTGACCCAATGGTGGAGATAAACTCTAATTCACCAACTCAATATTTGGCCATTCATGGTTTTTCTAATCCTAGGAATGGAATCAAAATTTTCAAGTCCAAGTCTTCAAAATCAAGATCCTCTGATCGCCCTAATTGGACAATATCATCAACTTTCCCCTAATTTTGATCCTTTATCTCCAAATTTAATTGTAGAATCATCCATTGCAATGGAGATGCTAGTGAAAGAGCCATTAATGACAGATACCTTGACTAATTTGCAGCATCCCTCTATGATCGCAACACCTTCTAGGATGTTGCGACAAATGTTAATTCTATATCTCATCAAGACTCCGTCAATCTGATTAGTAAATATACTTCCACCTCCCTTGTGGTTGTAATTCCTATAACTGATCCTCAGACTATAATTGCTACTTCTGGTAAAAAGAAAAAACTAGTTCTGCCTTCCTGCATGGTCACAAGGGCTCAGACCCGTCGAATTGCTACATTAAGTCATTCTATATGATGAACATCTTAATATGGAATATTCGAGGAATTGGTAATGAGGCTTCAATTTCTCGGTTGATAGAGCATATTTCCAAATACCATCCTTAAGTTGTTGCAATATCTAAGCCTATGGTAATATTAAACAGAATTCAGAATTATGAGATCAAATTGAACATGCCTAATTATTTCAGTAATGATGCTGGTAAAATGTGGATTTTTTGGACAGAATCAATCAAAATTCAAATTATTTCATGCTCCAATTAGATGATAACTTGTATGATAGAGTCTTCTGTATTAAGACAGTGCACATGTTCTTTCATTTATTCTTCCTATAATTATATTAATCGACGGAGCTTGTGGAATGAAATTGCTACCTTGAATCAGCACATGACACTCCCGTGGATTCTAGGCGGTGTTTTAATGTGGTAAGAAAACTCTATGAATGTTTAGGTTCAACTCCTCCTTTACACCCAATAAGAGAGTTCAATAACCTAATCCAAGAAGTGGGTTTGTTGTCATTTAGATAGAGTGCTCTATAATGAAATTTAGCTCTACTTTTTTTAGAACACCACAGTTGAATATCTTTCCAAATTCAAGTCTCATCATAGCCCTATGGTTGTTTCGGTAAAGGCTTTATCACAACGAATTCCTAAACTATTCAAGTATCAAGAGATGAGGGTGAGGAAGGAAGGTTTTGTTGATGTTGTTCTCAACACATGGCAACAGCATACTAAAGTGAATGGGCTGCAACTCTTGGCACAAAAACTGAAGCGTTTGAAGTCAATTTTGAGAGCATGGAATCAACATTTTGGCAACGTTCACAGTAATGTTCAGTAGACAGAAGTTGAATTAAATGAGGAAGCGAAACATTACATGGAGGATCCTTCAGCTACTAATAGATCAATCTTTCATGCTGCTAGAGCCACTTTTGCTTTTCAAGTTCATAATGAACTCTTTTGGAAACAAAAAGCAAGATTCAAAAGATCATATTTTTGGAAGATGTGTTATATCAACAAAGTGACATTGCAGATTAGAAAAATTAAAAACTCTGCTAGTGAATCGGGTTAACCAATTCAAAATGCATTGAGATTGAAGTGTTCAATTTCTTGAGAATCTCCTCGCAACAGAAACTGGTTGCTCCCCTAATCTGAGAGACTATACATCGGATATTCCAACATTTATTTCCAATGATCTTAACAGAAAATTATCTACTATCCCCAGAGCTTTGGAGGTTAAAGAGGTAATGTTTACTTTGGATAGCTTTAGTGCCCAGGTGTGGATGGCTTTCCAGGGAATTTTTCTAGGGAATTTTGGAATATTATTGGTGAAGACTTTGTTCAAGCCATTTGTGATTTCTAGGCAGGTGCACATGTTCCAAATCGAATTTTATCAAATTGTTCCGATTCCAAAGATGGACAACATCAACTATTTCTCAGATTTTAGACCAATTAGCCTCTGTAATTTTTCTTCAAAGATTATTGGTAAGCTTCTCTCTTTACGGTTATCACAAATTCTTCCTGATATTATTTGTCCTGGCATATCTGATAACATCTTATTAGCCATGGAGATGATAGACTAGGGCAGGTAATCTGGTGTTGAAATTGGATATGTTAAAAGCTTTTGCTAGAGTTTCATGGACCTTTTCGTTGGAATTTTTAAAGAAATATAGGTTTAGTTCCCATTTTATTAACTTAATTAAGAACTGTATGTGCTATAATAAGTTCTCAGTTAATCTTAATGGGATTTGTGGATTTTAAAGGCTCTAGTCTTGGGTTGAGGCAAGGGGATCCTCTCTCTCCCATCTTGTTTATTTTGGTTGCTGAGGTTCTTTCTAGGGGTCTAAATAAGCTACTGATTGCTGGTCACATTGAGGAATTTGCATGTGTTAACTCATCTAAGTTTTGCTGATGATATGATTATCCTTACTAAGGGGATTAAAAAAGGGCTATATCTGTTGATAGGTTTTTTGGATTATTATCAAGACTGTTCCGGATAGAAAATCAATTTCCATAAAAGTGAAATTTATTTGCCTGCTAACACACCTGTTGCAAGGAAAATTTTGATTCAGAACATCTATTTTTTCTAGGCGTGTAAAAGCTTCTTAGCCCCAAATTGATAAAATTAGATACAAAATTGATGGATGGAAAAGGAAGCATCTTTCAGTTGGTGGCTAAATCATTTTAAGTAGACCTGTTCTTCAGAATGGTGACTTATATTCTCTTCGTGGCTAGTCCTCCAAAGCAAGTTATCAAAGAAATTGAATAGATGTTTGCTAATTTCTTTTGGGGTTCTTTTGAAATGGATAACAATAGACATTGGTGTTTATGTGCAAATTTCAATAGAGGAGGATTGTAGATTCATTCCTTTGCCAACTACGTCACTGCATATGAATATATGCTACGGTGGAGATTCAGGACTTCAAATTCTCTTAGGGAAAAACATTTGAAATTAAAATTTGAATTCAAATTGGGACATCCCATGCATTTTAGAGGTTCAAAAGTTTGGGAAAAGCTCTATAATATTCACCATGAAGCTGAGCTATACATTTAAGTTCTTTTGGAAAATGGTTGCTCTTCTTTTTTATTTGAAAATTGGTATCTAGTGGGGAGATTACAGATCTTAATATGGCTTTTCAGAGGATTGAGATTCAGGTTAAGGATGTTCAAATTGTCAAATCTTGGAATATCTCTCTACTACAACAACTGATTTCAAAGAAGGTTCGAAAGTGGATTCTCTTTTTTCCTACAGGCATCTCAACTGTTGATGATAAATCTATTTGGAACCTTTCTACAAATGGGAAATTCACTATTGCTTGATGTTTGCAAACAATTGAAAATAACCAATTTTTAGAGGTAAGGAATTTCCTATTCAATCATAAAGCTATTCCCTTTACTTGGATTGTCTTTATGTGGAGGTTGTGGACGAATTATTTAGCTTTGGATGATATTAGGACACCGTTGGGGTTCCAGTTTGTTTCTCGTTGCCACTGTTTGACAGCATCAGAGTCATTTGATCATCTGTTCTCCAATTTTCACATTGTTGTTCAGGTTTGGTTATAATTTCAGAACATGTTGGGTATAAGGTGAATTAATTAATGCCTTGCAAAGTAAGGAATTGCTGCATTACTAGTTGTATATAGAGAATTTGTGACCTTGGGCTGTCATCATCCCTATGCGTATTTGTAGGGAAATATGGATAGCAAGGTGTAAGTTTATGTATGATGGAGTGTTGTCTACTACAAAGGGCGTTATTTCTAAAGTTAATCACCACATTTACTCCATCAGAAAACTACATAAATTGGCATTTACTCCATCAGAAAACTACGTAAACTGGCAGTTTTGGATATGCTTTTTGGTGTTAGAAGTTCCATTAGAATTCAAAGAGAAGAAACTATGATTTGGAGGAAGAGTAGAACTCAAAATCTAATTGTTTTGAACTTTAATGGGGCATCCAAAAACAATCCTGGTCAGGTTGCAATCGGTGGGGTTTTTTGAACAAGTGAAGCAAATTTCTTGGGATTGGCAACGAATATAGAGGCTGAAGCTCAGGCTTTCCTTTACGGATTCAAGTTTTATGTCCAATTTCAATATTTGCATGTTCAGATACAATTGGATTCAAAGGTGGTGATTGATCTGATCAATTGAAATACTTCAAGTAATTGGAAAATTCATATATTTTTAAGGGAGATTCGCTTTCTTCTTTCTAAAGGGTCCGTTTAGATTGTTCATATTTATAGTGAACCTAATCAAGTGGCGGATTTCTTAACTAACCTAGGATGTTTATTATAGCGGGATAGTTTCTTCGATGATTTTTCAGCTTCCCCTTCTATTGTAAGAGGATTATGTAGGCTTGTTAAAAGTAGTATTCCTTATCTCAGGACCTCATAGTGTAATTTTCATTTTTGTATGAAGTCACCTTTCTTGTGGAGTAAGACCATTTACTTCCCCTCTGTTGTATCTTTATTTTGTTATTAATAAAAGGGTAGGGGTCTCATAAAAAAAATGTATATTGCTATAAATGTAGTACGGGTATTTTGGTCATTTTATAGAACCATGAACATTGTTTCTTAAGGTCTCTGATCTAGCCTTATTATCTATAAATGATTTTATATCATTCTTAAATAGAAGATTAGAGAAGGAATTAATTTTATTCTAGATAGAATTAGTAATTAATTAAGGATTTTAACTAATCTTTGAAATTAATTATTTGGGTTTGAATCAGTTATTTTATCAAGTCTTATAATTGATTTTGATTTAGGTCCATAACATTAATTATTGTTCTGTTTTGAACAAAATAATAGAGTGACTATTTATTTTTATTAGTCTTGTAATTTTGGACTTAGGTCCATGAAATTAATTATTGATGAGTTAAGTATAAAAATAAATATTAGGCTATAATTCAAGGGTCAAAATAATTATATTGGGTCCATGATCCAATGAATGATTATTGGACTTTTAATTAAATAAAAGGATAGATGGGTTGTTGGGCTCTTGGCCCATAGACAAGCTTCATTTTATTTTGGTAATTTTAATAGGATTATTTTATATCCTATAATAACTAGAGAATTAGATAATAATTCTTGAACATTAGAAATAGAAGTGATTTTCTCTGCAAAGAAAAATTACAAGACTTCTGTTTAGGCCTTCACTCTAGTTTCTTCTTTTATCTTCTATTTTTTATTTTCGTTTTGTTCACTGAGATACATAGGGAATATATTAAAAGCTAGTAAGCCTACTAGATCAAGATGTCCAGTTTAGTTCCGCTGGACAAGATCCCGAGCATCATTCCTTAGAAATAAAAAATAAGGTATATATTGTTGTCATTTCATTTATGTGAGAATTTTTTTAAAAAAGATCCTGGGACTTTGGATCTCATCTTTTCATGGATTCGGGATCCAGTTCCTTGCATTAGATTGGTTTTGAAAGACATGATAATGGCCTTATAATTTTGGATGTCTTGTTTAAAAAGCATGTTGTAGGGATACACTTAAAAAGAAAAGTCGATGACTATAAATGAATACTTGATGGCATACATTGTATTTGTTCAGGATATTGTGCTTTCAAACATATGTAGGGATTGTTGGGATTTATGAACACAAAAGCAGCGAAAAATAAAATTTTTCACAATCCCGATCCACAATCCATATACATTATGTAAAACCGAATTGTAAGAAGAGCATACCTTTCCTATTTTTGGAGAACAGAAATAGCAGTTTCTTCACATCAAGACGTTGTGAAACACAAATGCCCTTTACAGATATCCACACAGCAAGATCTAACGAGTTGGTCGGTCTGTTAGAACCTTAAGTTTTCCAAATCCGATATTCAGAAACTTGAGAGATTGGTGGGGAAAATCTAGAGAGAAAAAGAGGAGAAGGTGGCTAGAGTTTTCTTTCTATCAAGATAGGTTGTATATTAAGAACAACACTAGCAAGACCTTTCTTTTCTATATATAGTTTAGAGGAAGAAAGATGGACGGCTAGGATTTCTACCTACCTATCAAATAGGATGCCAACCCTAACCCTAGCTTTTCTTCCCTTTTTATATTTATATTACAAATTTCCTACAAT
>JAWZTD010029052.1:0-15386 GCA_035221335.1 Echites panduratus
CTTCTCCTCCTTGAATGAAGATCATCAATGCTTGTCTTAACTTTGAAGCTCTTGATCTTGTAATAGGTACACTTGGTGTTTTTGATCATGGATCACCATCATTCCTTCTTCTCAAAGATTTGTCCTCAAAATCTTCAAGGTTTGAAATATAAACTTTATCTTTGTATCCGTGGTCTCTATCACTTCCACCTCTAATTAAATTAAAAAATCGTTCTTGTAATTTATTAGAGTTGATTTAGTTGAATTGGACATCAAAGAAACTGAAGCTCAGGTAACTCCAATGTTGAATTGCAGGGGCTATGATAAAAACTCACCCATTATCCACTTAAAATATACATTAAATTTCTTAATCGAATGAGGGTGAGGATGGACAACCTCAAAATAGATCTAGGGGGAAATAGTAACATATACTTGAGGGAAAAATGATAAGGTTGGGACATGAACATATGCATGATCCAATCAGAAAGAAATTTGATTGCTGGAGAACTAAGTGAGTTTTTGTTACCACATAGAGACTTTTGAGTTTGACAAGCACTTTACCTTGTGGAAGACAAACCTATCTCGTTAGGATACTCATGAACGAAAGATTGTTCATAAATATCTTTGCATTCTTGATGTTGATGCCAAGATTAGAGAAGTTAAACTTGAAGATGAAGGCTAAGTTGAAGAACTTTGGAATGTTTTATAGATTGAAGAATTGTATGAGGACTTAGAAGACTTGAATACATGTTCAAAGGTAAATAAAAATTGTCCAACTTGAAGCCATTCAAAACCAAGCAAACAAGTGTAGAGAATGTGTAAAGAATGGAGCCATTCGGTGGAGCATCTTGCGTCTGCTTCAAGTTGCGTCAAATTGGTAGGCCAAATAGAAGGTGTCCGCCCCTCTGTCCGATGCTAGATATTTCTTTCACCTGATAATTGAGTCATTTGACTTTTCTTAGAAACTTATCTATTTAAGGTTTTTTTGGTCCTCTCATATTTAGACTCGAATTTCTGACCTAGATTAGATTTTTTTTTGTCATATAAAATGGCTTGTAACCTTGAATTAATAACCAACAATTAAAACGCTTTTGAGTGTTAAATTTCTAAGATAAAACTTGATCATTTGTGAGTGTTCTTATGAGCTCTTCTAGGGTTTTTTTTTTTCTGTCTAACAAGGACTTTACATCTACTTTGGCTTAAATATTGATAAGTCTACCAAATCATAGATTGGTAAAGGTTGCATCGACAACTATGGTGAAACCATTTTAAGATTGAATCTGATGGATATCAAGTAATTAGAAAGCATTGATTGGATCTACTTATATGACATCAAGGAAAGGATACTTTGGAGATATTATTCATGGAAGAAAAGGCTTAAAACTATCAACATTTCTAGATAAGAAAGGCATGAAGGCATTGGTATTCAATAAAGGAGAACAACTTGATGATGATGTTTGAAAAAGTTATGCTTAAAGATGATGTTGATTCAATTAAGTATTTTAATATTATGAGGGCTCAAGACTCTCCTGATAATAAAAGCACATTTTCTAGATTAGAATATGATCATAAGAACCTTGTGTTGGGATTTATGCCCAAAAAGATAAAAAAAATTTCTGTAATTATTAATTTAAGTGAGATATTATTTGAATTATTTTTTAATACATATTTTTTTATTTCATACAATAATTTTCTAATTTGATTTAAATTGGTGATTTATGTGTTGGGACGTTTAACATAACAAGGTATGGATCATTGGAAGTTTAAATAATAAGGAATTGTTCTTGTTCGGTTAATGGAATTGGGCTTTCCAGTAAATAAAGGTTATAACACAATAGTCTCCTCTAAGTAGGGTGACTTATCTTTAGTCATCGAGTAGCATTCCCAGACTACTTATGTTAGCACATTTTGTATGTATAGAACTGGGTCACATAGTGATTGTTCTCTAAAAGTACTATCAAAGAAAGAACTATTATCACTATTGCTACTGTATGGACACATCCCCATGACATGAGTATGGGTTGGTGGTCTAGCGAAACTAGGTCTTTGTGCCTTAATATGACATGTTTGAGGTTTCTTATATCTGAAATCAATAGTCTTTTATGTTAGGTATAGTAATTTAGTTAGTTATGACAAACCTATACAAGAGGGTCTCTATGCTACCTTATTTATGAGATGGGTTAATCGCTCCCTTGTGGATTGTTCAAGTTAGTCCACTAAAGCCAAGACCTTGGTAGTACTATTTAGTATAGTACTGAATATTCTTTTAGTCAATATTCATGTGAACAAGATAACAAAGGATGATAGATGCTAGTGAGTAAGGTGATAGTACATCAAACCTAGGCTCAATAGTGGGCGTTACATAGAAGTACAAATGCGCCAATACATCTGTAGGTTAAAGCGAAGGGTTGAGATTTATCTCAACAAGCTTTTTGTTTCTACAGCAATACTTCTTGAAGTGCATCATCTTCTTATGGTGATAATAGAAGATGTTTAAAATGGCTAAGTATATTGCTATTATATAGCAAATGTATTTTAGTCACTTTATAGAGCTAAAAACATTATTTCTTAATGCCCCTACTGTTTGTGAATGATTTTGCATCATTCAAAAATAGGAATTGAAGAAGAATTAATTTTGTTCTAAATAGATTTTAATAATTAATTAAGAATTATATAATCCTTGGAATTAATTATTTAAGATTGAATAAAATCCAATGATTTATTTTATTTGATCTCATAATTAATTTGGACTTAGAACCATAAGATTAATTATAGTTGCGATTAAATAAAATAAGTAAGTGAGTATTTACTTTTATAGGTCTTATAGTTAATTTGAACTTAGGTCCATAAGATTAATTATACTGGGACTTGGACTAAAAATAAATAAAAGGGTTTCTTATAAAGAATTATTGTTTTCTGCTCATAGTAGCCAATACAGTAATTAGATTATTCTAGGATGTCTATAAATATATATATATATATATATATATATCCCATTATAACTACCAATTATGGTTAATCAAACATTTGGTCTAAGTAACCCTAGCCTCTACTCTTTCTCAAGACAACATTTCTTCTTCACTATTTCTAATTTGTTTAGTCGAACTTTGATCTTAGGGAATTGATTAGAAGATCTTAAACATTGTAAATTGCAATCCATGCACAAAGGAGGTGAAGAACAATCTACAATCTTCAGAAAAGGTATCATTCCTCTATTGTGTGTAATTTTTTTTAAAATCTAGTTTTCTTTTTAAATTCCAGATCTATTTCTCATCACCTTGCAAAAATACCTTGAAGAAGCATCATTTGAAAGAAAGCATAGAGAGAGCACAAACAGAACAAAGCTCACCATGCTTCATGGGCAACTAGTTGTCCTAAAATGATTGAGCTTTTTCCCTATCCCCCTATCCTCAACAAGTTGTCTTAAATTGATTGAGCTTTTTCCCTATCCAAAGCGAAACTAGTTGGGATGGCTGAATACTATTCACCCTGGAACCATATTTAAGATTTAGGTCGTATCTTGCTCGTTTATCAGCAAAATATATCCCACTTAGTTACCCCCAGTGCATATCCCGCCAAGAATTAAGGGATATGAACTTACCATAACACCTATCCGCCGACTGGCCATAATCGTCCACTATCTAGATTTCACCCTTTTAACCAAAAAGTCTTAGAATCTTATTTCTAATCATCATTTTTGACCCAGATGACTTTTCATGTTTAAGTCCCCCAGAAAACGATTCTTTCCTTCGTAAAGGGTGCTTAATGATGAACCTTTTGAAGGGACCTAGGTGATTTCGTATTATAAATATTCAAACTTCTTCTTCTTCTTTCTTGCTGATTTACTTGATATCCAAATTCCTTGAGAAATCTCTGTGAAATATCTTCAGTTCCCCTCTTTATTTTCCCATGGCCATTCTCAAGATGTGAGGCTTTCCTTATTCTTCTAAATTCCGGTGGTCAGGAATACTACTTATGCAAGGATCTTCCCCATTTTTCAGATCCCCGTGGTTTTTTATTCCCTTTTTCCATATATTGTTTGGTTCCTTTCATCTCATATTTCTCATATAGATTTGTTTGATCTTTGTTGTTTGTTTGTTTTGCCACTATGGAAACCACTCGTGAGTTGGCTATTAGGATGCCTGATCTAAGGTTGTATGAGAGAACCAGAATCTTATGGAAATCTTGTTAATGTCTGATAGCTTATCTTTCGAGACGGGGAGGAGAGTATGAATTTTTTCTGAGGGAGTCCCCTTTTAAGTTACTATTGCCAGCGGAATTTGTTCATTTTGCAACAAAATGCTCTAATTGAATTGAAGGACACGAATATGTTGAACTTTTTCCTACTAGAGAAATTGTAGATGATATTGCTAGATCTTTTGTAGAATCTCAAAATATGCCTCATCCAGCGAAGTCCCTTCCGGTAGGACGTACTCTTCAAAGAACAAATTATCCAAAGAAAAGATGGATTGACAGAATCCTGTTGTTTAGGATTGATACGGAGATTCATAGGGAAATCTATTTTGTGGGGGCTGCTTTCGAATCTCGAGATGATTTGGCCAGTGTTTTTGCCGAGCAGCTAGAAAGTGGGCTAGACTTTTCAGTAGACCCATTTATTATGGAGTTCATGGCCATTTGCAATGCTGCCATCTCTCAACTTCATCCCAACGCCATCTGGGACATTACAACTTTTATTACCATTTGCAGATCAATGGGATTTGATCCCACTATGGACATTTTTAGCTTCTATTTCTCAATCATGAGGGGGAACATAGTGAGCATCAAAGCCCCCCTTTTGCTCCCAAACTGATAGGTATTCTCAGGTTGAAAGTACATAATTGGCAGGACAATTATTTCTTGTTGTAGCGGAAAGTAGGTTAGCCTTTTAATTCTATCAAGAACGCCAATATTTTAGTAGCACCATTCGTGAAGCCTACCACGGACAGGTTGAAGCCCGTTGAATTTAAATTTTTAAGGATGGTGAATTGCGCTTTGTTTGGCAATATTGAGGGGTTTGGCCCTCAAAAACACCATTTTCATGCCAGGTCCTTTAAAGCCGGTGATTTCGCCTTCTGTGGGATAGGTACGGCGGACGGCGTCTTGCTTAAGATTAACTTGCTATGTCCACCCATCCGTACTTGGGAGTGGATGGTTCATCAACCGAGTCATTTCTATTCCACTTGCCCTGATTCAGAGTCAATCAGATGTACTCCTAGGCTTGCGTATAATTTTGACAGCCCCTTTTATTATTAAAGTGGTTTTCGAATGTTTGACAAATTCATTTGTTTCCTCCGCAGAAATGATTTCCGCAAAAAGTATGTTTTAAATAATGGAGGCCATCAGGATAGAAGCACGTGTCAAATTGACCTCTGCCAGAAACATGGTGCCGACTCGCCACGTGATTGATGATGATCCCAGCGGGGGTAACGTCATAGTGGTTCGATCTATACCTCTCTCTACTGAAGATGGATTGTCGATCCAAGAAGGGGATGGGGTCGTAGAGGAGTTTACGACGGCCCAGAGGAAACGAAAAGGTAAGAAAACCTCAGTAATGCCCGCCAAAAGTGTTAAGAATTTTCTTTTAGCCTGGTCAAATTAGCACTCATCTTTCAGTGGTAATAATCTTTTTTACCCAATATGTATCGACCTGGTGTACCAACTAACACTTTATTTTCAAGTGAGTTCCCTCCTCCTCCACATAGATAACTTGGGGAAGAGAGAGGACAAAGAAAATGATAAGTTGCTTTCCCAAGTGGAGAGGTTGTTATGCTTTGAAGCCACCAAGTCAACTCTCAAACAAAAATACAAAGCGTTAAAGGGAGGGCTGACTGAGGTCACCAAGGAGAAAGCCTAATTAACTGACCAAGTCACCACCTCTCATGCCATTCTAGAGGCTTCGAAAAAGGAAATTGCAGATGCCAAAGAGGAGGCTCACCTGCTTGGGGCTAGTTTAGAGTAGACTTTGGGGTCGGTTGCTGAGAAGGATAAGTCCATCATTGATCTTTTTGAGAGGCTATCTGAGATGGAGTCTTTGAGGGCTCGAAATAGGGAGCTGGAAGAACTGTTAATCCTACTTGAGTCCCTAGATTATAAAGAGGACATGTCTGCAAAAGCGATTGCGGAGTACAAAGCCTTTTAATTATTCCAAGATGATGTCACCAATGGAGCTTTTGAGTATTACATGTGGGGTATGAACTTCGTTATTGCTATACTCTACGACAAGGTGGCGCTCGAGCTCTTCTTTCCTTTATAAATTCCATTGGTTGGAGTTAGACAAAAAAGGTGGTCCCAATTTTGTGCCATTTACAGAGGGCAAACTAAAGAAGACGACTAAATATGATGGAGAGAAAGGCAAGCCAGTTTGGGTTCCGCCACCTCCCCTTATGCCTAACTTCTTCCAACTCTAGGCCTCTTGGTCCTGGGGGTGGTGAGGTGGCTCCCGCGACTAAAGGTACTTTAGTTGTCCAATTGAAATTTCTCCACCCCCTCTAGAAGTCACCACTTCTAGCCATACTCTAGTTTTTCCCGCCTTTTTTGTCCTTCCCCATGAATCCGCTAATGTAATAGGTGCTCATTTAGATGTAAATGATTATGGGGTGTAACAATATTTCATTAATGGATTTAACTTTTTCAACCTATGGTTTTTATTTTTATACATTGGTTTTCATTTGCATAATGATACATTCTGTGAATTAACCCTCAACCTTTTCATAAGGGTTTATTCATAATATGCTTCATTTACAACTTCAAAAATTACATAAAGTATTTCTTTAGATGATCAGAGTGCCAAGGGTTTGGTAATCTCTTTCCCTCTGGTTTTTCTAAGATGAAAGTCCCATCTTGAACTATTTGACGAGTTTGTATGGCCCTTCCCAATTTAAAGTGAGTTTCCCTCTATCTGATCTTTGTCCGATGGCCCTAATCTTGCGAAGAACCTAATTACCTATATTGAGTTTCCTGAGCTTCATTTTCTTATAGTGATTTTCTTTCATCTTCCTTTTATAGTGTAGGAGTTATTGCTTCTGCTCCAAATAAAATGGAGAAAGGCTTTTGGTCTGTTAGCCCCATGACAGAAGTACGAATGGACCACAATAATAGATGTAACTTGTCAACCCATTTAACGTCTTTTCCTTCCAGGTTTTTCTTTAATGTTGAGATTATCAATTTATTTGACACATAGACCTACCCATTTCATTGTGGATGTGCTACTGAAGACTTCCAATGATTGATTTTTAGCCTTTCACATTCCGCAATGAACTTAGAGGAGAATTGTGTACCAAGGGCAATTACTACTGCTCTTGGGATTCCAAACCTACATAGGACTTGATCGTGGAAAAAATTCAAAACTTTTTCTTCTGTAGGATTCACCAAAGGTTTGGCTTCTATCCATTTGGAAAAATAATGCCACAACCAGAAATCTTCCTGCCCCTGATGCTTTTGGGAATGTACCAATGAGATCCATTCCCCACATATCTAAGGGCCATGACGAGATGATTGAAGATTGTAGTACGGAAGGCAATCTCGAGATATGGCCATATTCTTTACATTTTATGCATTTTTTTGCATACTCTTTAGCATCTTGTCTTAGTAGGGCTAATAGTATCCCAAATGTATGATTCTGTTAGCTAAAGACTTGGCCCCCGGTTGTTCTTCACACACCCCCTCGTGTACCTTTTCCAAGAGTGGTGCTGGCAAATATGGAGGGACACATCTTTATAGGGGCTTCGAGAATGATCGTCCTTATAGTATGTCATCCACTATTGTGTATCTTACTGCCCATCATCTGAGTGCCATTTCTCTATTGTGTGTAACTTTTTTTAAAAAAAATCTAGTTCTGGATCTAGTTTTCTTTATGAATTCTGGATCTATTTTTCTTCACCTTGGAAAATACCTTGAAGAAGCATCATTTGAAAGAAAGCAAAGAGAGAGCACAAACAGAACAAAGCTTTAAGAAGCGGCTCCAACAGGTTCAATGACCTACTCTTGTGGTAGCTTTGGTCATGCTCACATCATAGGCTTCTCCACTGATTCTGTAAGAATGATTTGCTTATGAATCGGATTCATGACCTGCTCCATGATAGGAGCCAGTTGCCCCGTTTTTTGAATGCATTCCACTTTGTTTTCTTGGCTATTCTTATAGTTCTTCCAAAGGATTTGATGTATTTTAAGCCCCAACCACTGATAGTGCATAGAGAAGTATAGCGTTTATACTCTGTAGATATTACTAGGTACCTTTTGAAACGGTGGGGAGAATCTCTCCTGGGTTAATTCCAATGATAAAGTCAGTATATTAAACGTAACTTAATTCATAAATTTGTGTTGATGGTCACACCTCATAAAGATGTAGTCAACCTCTATTTATAGAGGAAATGAATGCCATTTCCTTCTTTTATTTATCATCTCAACTTGACCTTTCTATGGGCCAGGTTGTCAGGAGATGTGGTTGGTAGATATCCCAATTTGAGGACAAATTGGGAAATCCATTGGGTACGGTCTAGCCCCCAAGATGTCCCATCAGTCCTATTTAACATTTAATGGGCATGGGCTGTTATATTGGCTCTAAGATAAATAGGTATTATCCTTGCACTTTTCATAATCATCATTATCTACTAGGCTCACCATGCTTCGTTGGCCTGATAGTCTGCACGACTACTCCCTATCCTCGGCGAGTTATCCTAAAAGGACTGATCTTTCTCCCATTCCAATGCGGAGCTAGTTGGGCAGGCTGCAGACTATTCATCTTGGATTTAAGATTTAAGCCGTATCTTGCTCGTTTATCATGAAAATATATCCCTCTCAACCACTACTTAATTAGGTTAATATGAGTTTTGAACTATAAATAGGACTTCATTATGTAATTTTAACATGTACGTTTACAAACAACAAATACAATGGGAGTGATTCCTTTTCAAGATCGAAATTGATCTTATTAAGTGTTTTTCATGGGAGTCTTCTAGGTTCTTGGTTAACTACTTAGGCTTTTCTACACCTTGTCTAGGGTCTTGATTTATCCACCAAATTCAAGACATTGGTTGATGTTGGAAGGTCACATAGGTCAATATACTAGCTAAGGTCTTCTGATGAGTCTTGGGAATGCTTGCAATAGGTGTGTCTTTGATTGATGAAGAAGGTTTCCGTTCAAGATCACATTAGAATCACTTGATGAGTCTTGGAAAGTTTCTTTAATTTGATGTATTTGAGTTGGACCAATGAATTGAGAAATTTCAACTCAAGAATCACATCATATTTTAGAATTAGAGCTTTGGTTTTTCAGCAAGAGGGTTGACTATCTTTATTTTCTCCCTTGTCTAGTGTTAAGATCATATATTTTTCTTTGAAAATCTATGATCTTATGATTGTTTTGTGTTTTGATCTTTTACATCTATCCTAGTCTTCTTTTTTGATAAATTCTTTTGTGTGGATTATGAATAAAGCAAAAAACAAGGCCTGATCCAATATATTAAGTGAATGTTCTTCTTCTTCTACATCTACAAAAGAAAAATACAAAAAAAAAAGAGAGATCAAAAGAAAGAAAAAAAAGGTGGTAGAGATTCAAAAATTTCTAGACAAAAAGGTGCAAAAAGAAGTGAAATATCATTGAGAAATTTTTGATTTGAAGTTGATTTTCTTGTGGGAATTGAGCAAGTGATTGAGGTAGATTTGTCGATGTATTTGCCTATTGTGTTGTGCCAATTGAGACAAAAAAAAATTGCTTGAATGTGCTCATTGAATTGCAGGGATTTTGATCTCAACTCTTTAATGAGATCCCATGGAGGGAATAAGGTTTCAAAGGATTAACGTTTCAAGTGTGAAGAAAGCTTAAAGACAATGGTGTTCAACAATGAAGAACGCATTGATTTGAAGACCAACTTTAATGTTTAAAGATTTGATGAAAATAAAGAAGCTTTAAAATCTTGTAGTATAACATTAATGTTGGGTTGGATGGTTTCATTTTTTGTCCAAAATGTTGAAAGGAATTTAAAACTACATGAAACTATTTATATAAAAGTTAATTTTTAAATTTCAAAGTTTCAAAACTCTTTGTTTTTATGTGTGCGGTCTTAGCTTTATCGTAAATCTTTAATTTTTCAATTTCTAAAACAAAATTTTTGTTTGCTTGAAATTGAAGTAAATTCTTTTTTTTTTTGAAATTTAATTTATCATCTGGTTGTCTTTGTTTGTTTAACGATTGTTATGCTCTCTTTTCATACTGTAAGTAGATTTTTCTCATTAGTAACCACACTTCCTCGTTAATGCTGTCAAGCTTGATGTTTAATGAAGGTTGGGTATTTCTTTTCTGCTTTCTTTTGAATCTCTGCCTTGTTCTCTTCTACTGTCAATCTTTTGCTAGAGGACATTATATTAGTATAAGTGGAGGAAAGAAATCAGCATAGATTGGATTCATGTGCAATGCTCAAAAATGTTCATTGATGTGTATTGCTCTATGCTTTCAAGAGTACGTAGTTCTCTATCCATTTATTAATTTGTAATAAATGAGCAATCCTTTGATTTCATATATAAGATTCCTGATGAAAGCATTGAAAAGACTATAAAGGATTCCTATTATTATCTCTTCTATGTTGCCATATGTTTAAGATTCCTAAATTAGTTGTCATTAGTCTAAATTTACTAATGTAGTTTGGTCTAAGTTTGTTACTATTATTAGTCTTAATTTACTGCTCAATAGATAGAAAAACAATAACTGACAATTGCATAACTTGTATATATCTTGGCTATATAAGTTCCTATGTATTCTAGTCTCAAAAATCAGACTAGACAAAATTATGGTTCTTTAAGGGGTTATTCTGTTTGTGTTAGGGTTACAAATCTGGTGACCCCTTTGTCTCACCACCTGCCCTATAAGCTGTGCCACCTCAAGAAATCATATTTTCTTCCTTCCACAACCAAGTCTGAGTCCCCATCCTCATCATCGCCTGAACCTCAAACTGCTCGAAATCCATTTGAGAGTCTCCATATTAAGATTACCACGATTCTGCTCAATGGAGACAATTTTCTCAGATGGTTACAATCAATTCGAATGTATATTAGAGGGAGGGGTAAGATTGGCTACATAACAGGGGATGCAAAGTAGCCCTATGTGGAAGACCCAGCTCATGCCATTTGAAATGTAGAAATTTCAATGGTCATGACCTTGTTGGTTAATTCCATTATTGAAGAGATAGGTGCAAATTACATATGCTACTCTACTACCCAACATTGTATTCTGATCCCGAGAATCAATATCAAGTCTACGAGCTAACTTTACGACTTGGAGAAATTTGCCAACATGATTATTCGGTTACTAAATATTTCAACTCACTTAAAAGAATTTGGTAGGACCTTGACTTATTCAATGAGTAAGAATGGAAATCATAGCGGTCTGTAACCATTACAAGAAGATGGTAGATGTTAACAGAGTATTCAAATTCCTTGCTGGATTTAACGTCGAATTTGACGAGGTACGTGGCCGAATTATTGGAAGAAATCCACTGCCTCCAATTGGAGAAGTATTTGTTGAAGTGCGAAGAGAGGAGAGCAGTAGACATGTGATGTTAGGAAAGAAGATTTCTGGTCTTATTAAACCTATAGAAGAATCAGCCATGGCCATTCCCGAAGCTCAAATCAGTCACAGATCATCCCAAAACCAACATGGAGCAGATAGAAACTTACTACATTGCTATTATTGTGGCAAAACAAGCCATACAAGGGAGACTTGTTACAAATTACATGGTAGAGCATCCAGTGGAAAGAGGAACAAACCAAGCATGGTTCCACCGGAGGGAAATTAAAGAATCTCTCGATTGTTAATGAAGTTGAATTATCTCCATTTAGTAAGGAGTAGTTAGATCATCTTCTTTGGCACACTTTGTTTTTTCAAAATCCAATACTTGGATCATTGATTTTGGTTTCTTCTGATCACATGACAAGTCCTTCATATTTATTTAGGTCATACTTCCCCTGTTCAGGTGATAAGAAAGTTAGAATAGCTGATGGTAGTTTCTTACCAATTACAGGCAAAGGACATGTTAAAATTTCTGAATGAATAACTCTTAATTCAGTCTTACATGTTCCCAAACTTGCCTACAATCTTCTCTCTGTTAGTAAATTATCGAAGCATTCTAACTGCTATATCCTCTTTCTTCCCTTTTACTGTGTTTTTCAGGACCAGCGATCGGGGAAGACAATTGGAACTGCTAGAGAAATAAACAGACTGTACTACTTTGATGAGATATCCTTTGGAAATAAAAAAGCTCAAGGATTTGGTAGTACCAGTTCAACCTTTGTTTATGATCAAATAATGTTATGGCATAGGAGATTAGGACATCCTAGTTTTCCATATCTCAAACATTTATCTCCTGAATTATTTAAATTAATTGATTCTTCAAAATTACATTGTGAAGATTGTCATTTGGCTAAAAATCATCGAATTTCATTTCCTTTGAAACGTTATTGTGCATCAAAACCATTTTGTTTATTTCATAGTGATGTTTGGGGGCCATCTAAGGTTAACACAGTTTCTTTTTTGATTGATGATCATGCTTGGGTATGTTGGGTATATTTATTGGAAAAGAAATCCGAAGTTGCTCAACGTTTTAGAGATTTCTTTCTCATCATTGAAAATCAATTTCGAACTAAGATTTGCATTTTAAGAACTGATAATGAAACTGAATTTTGTAATAAAAACTTGGGAGCGTATCTTTTGGAAAAATTTATTATTCACCAATTCACTTGTAGAGATACACCACATCAAAATAGAATTGCTAGAAAGGAGAAATAGACACCTACTTGAAGTTGCATGGGCCATCATATTTTCAATGCATGCTCTTAAATATCTTTGGGGAAATGCAGTTCTGACCGCTTGTTACTTGATAAATAGAATGCCTTCTAGAGTTTTAAAATTTAACTTACCTTTGAATTTTTTAAAAACTTTTTTTGTTTCCACATCTCGGTTAAGTGCTGAACTACCTCTAAATGTCTTTGGTTGCACCTGTTATGTTTCAATCTCAACTAACTCCCAGTAAAAACTAGATTCAAAATCTAAAAAATGTGTCTTCCTTGGATAAGCATCCGTCACAAAGAAATTTTTTGGAAGTATAGATGTATCCTTTTGTCGAAAATGTACCTTTCTTTCAGAAAAATTCTTTTCAGGTTGAGAACGTAACTAAGGAAGATAATTTTTGGGAAACCACATCCCTTCCTATTCCAACTATTTTAGAAACATTACCTTTAAGTCAGGAAATATCTGTTGAACGTGGAAAATACTGAATATCCTAATCCCACAGTACCTAATATTTTTTTCGTCTGAGACAGAAGGAGAAGTACTACAAGAGGGAATATACCTCATCCTAAACTTCAGGTTTATACCCGAAGGAGATTTCACGAGGACATTACTATATTTGATATTTCTCAAATAGATGTCCAGTCTAATTCACCAGACAATGGTCCCTTGCAACCACTCAAACTAATCCTTTTGGATCACCTAAATTATTTGACCTAACTTAGATGATCTTTATCTTCCAATAGCTCTAAGGAAAGGAATCCGAACCGAATAACCTATTGCTAAACATTTATCCTATGAAAGATTATTTGACAATCATATAAGTTGTGTCTAGGATTACTAATATGTTTGTTCCAAGGAATATTCAGGAAGAATTAGGTGATTCGAATTGGAAATTAGTAGTAATGGTAGAAATGAATGCTCTTGGGAAGAATAACACTTGGGAGTATAACTAATCTACCAACAAATAAGAAGACAGTTGGGAGTAAATGGGTATTTACTGTGAAGTGTAAAGCCTTTGCTAGTGTGGAAAGATATAAAGCAAGACTTGTAGCAAAGGGATTCACTCAAACTCATGGCATTGACTAGCAAGATACCTTCTTTCCTGTTGCTAAGATAAATTCCATCAGAATACTCTTTTCTCTTGCAGCTATTTGCTACTAGAAACTCTATCAATTAGATGTAAAATATGCATTCCTAAATAGAGATCTTCAAGAAGAAGTTTATATGGATTTGCCACCATGATTCGAAGAATGTCTTGGAAGACGGAAAGTGTGCAGGCTAAGGAAATCCTTGTATGGTTTAAGACAATCCCCTGGAGTGTGGTTTGAGTAGTTTGGAAATGTTGTCAAAAAGCACAACTTCAATCAGAGCTAAACTGATCATACATTGTTCTATAAACACTCAACTGAAAGAAAAAAGACTATCTTGATTGTATATGTAGATGATAATCATGACAGGGATTGACCTCATAGCAATTAACAACTTGAAAAAGAAGTTGGATGTTGAATTTGAGATCAAGGATCTGGGAACATTAAAGTACTTTTTTGGCATGGAATTTTCCAGGTCTAAGGAAGGAATAAACATAAACCAGCTAAAGTAGGTTCTAGATTTACTCAAAGAAACTGGCATGACAGGGGGCTACAGATACTTTGATCGAGCCTAACTTGAAACTAGAACCAGCCATTGGCGATAAAGCAGTTGATTGAGAACGATACCAAAGATAGTAATTTATTAGGCTCACACAAGACCTGACGCTTTTGCAGTAAGCATAGTGAGCCAATTCATGCACTCACCAGGGACTGCCCACTTTGAAGCTGTTTTTAGAATTCTAAGATATCTCAAGGGGACTCCTGGGAAGAGACTTCTTTTCAAAAATAGAAAATACTTCCAAATTGAAGCTTATACAGATGCAGTTTGGGTAGGGAGTGTAAATGATAGAAGATCCACCTCGGATTATTGCACCTATGTATTAGGAAATTTAGTTACTCGGAGAAGTAAAAAATAGAGTGTAGTAGCAAGAAGTAATGCTAAGGCTGAGTTTCGCTCAATGGCACATGGATTCTATGAAGTTTTGTGGATAAAAATATTTTTAGAAGAATTGAAGATCTATATGCCTACACCAATTAAAGTTTATTGCAACAACATAGCAGCAATATGAATTGCACACAACCCAGTTCAACAAGACAAAACTAAACATGTAGAGGTGGATAAACACTTTATCAAGAAAAAAATTTTTAGTGGTGTAATTTGCATGTCTTACATACTAACCACAGACCAAGTTGCGAACATTCTTACCAAGGGACTTTCCAAGGCACAATTGGAAGTCTTATCAGCAAGCCTTCCATGAACCATATTTTCATGCCAGCTTGAGGGGCAATGTTGAAGATTCCTAAATTAGTTGTCATTAGTCTAAGTTTACTGCTGTAGTTTGGTTTAAATTTGCTGCTGTTAGTAGTCTTAATTTATTGCTCTATAGACAGAAAAACAATAACTGACAGTTACTTAACTTGTATAGATCTTAGCTATATAAGTTCCGAGGTATTCCAGTATCAAAAATCAGAATAATAACAACTCATTCTATTAATTTCTATACCATATCATATGGGTTCAACAAATTCTTGGATAG
>JAWZTD010029062.1:3874-15385 GCA_035221335.1 Echites panduratus
AAAGAAAGAAAGAAAAAGGTAGAATACGAGGAAAGGAAAGAAGATTGAGTTTTTGGTTCTTCAATTATTTTCTATTTGTAAATTTCTTTCAAAAAGGTTTTTTTCTTAGGTTTATTTGGTTATCTTTTTATTAGGTGGAAATTTCATATTTAAAAAAAAAAAAAAGAAAACAGTAAGAATTGTTGGACAATTGGAGAGTGGTTTATGGTGTTTAGTTGTTCAAATTTAAAAGGGTAAAAAGCAAATTGACTCTGAATTTTTCAAAGTTTTGATTTTTGCCCTTCAACAAAAAAATTATCGAAAGTTTCCTTTAAATAATAAGATTGAATAAATCTGTCTTTCCATTCATTTTTAAAATTAACCCATGACGAAAATCAACCACGTGATCCGCATACCTTTTTTATTGGTATTTTGGTCCCTTTCTCCTTTCTGACCGATGGCTCCACTTTTTTCCTTATTTCCCTCCATTTTTTTTTACAATAAAAACCAATAAACCCACACATATTAGGGCATATCTCATTCTTTTTCCCCCATTTTGTTACTACATGAAAACTACCATCTTTTAAATTTCTGGAGCTATGGGTAGAGATTGGAATCAAATTCTTCCATCCAAGTACTACTATGGGAGATTGGCAAAGTAAAAAAGTCATGGACCGATAAAAATCCGGATAAATGGTTTGCTTCTTGCACAAAACCCAAGTGAAATCTATCCATTTCTAGCTATCTTGCTATTCTCTATTCCTAGTTACAACACCCATTTCTAACTTGATTTTCCTTTGTTTGTTGTTTTGTAATAGCTGAAAGTTTTTCCAGTGGATACACCCAGAAATGTGTAAGAGGTCGGTAATAGTTGTCCCTGATTTGTTAAGGTGGATTAAGGGCATCAAGCTAGAGATTGAACTCGACAGTGACAAAGCGAAAGAACATAAGGAAAAGTTTTTACAAATTAATAAACGGAAACTAAGCCTAAAGAATAAGATATTGAAGTTTAGTTTTCGATGTATTCTTATTTTTTGGATGGTTATTTGTGTGATGTATTTGTCATCTTTATGTTGTAAAGTTCCAACAATTGATGATGTTGATGTATTTAGGCATAGGGCAATGGAGAATTTTTAGGTATAACTATGTAATAAGTACCTATTTTGTATACTACTTATTTCTCTGTTTCTAGGCATAAAGTGGAGGAAAATGTTGTAACCTTATTTTGAAGCTAATGAAGTTGCAAATCTAGAGCTTGTTTCTATCTATTTTAGAGGTTGTTTCCATATATTGAAGTTGCAAATTTAGAGTTTGTAAATTTCCAACTAATGAACCATTCAATTTGATCAATTGAATAGTTGATTAGTTCTAGAAAAATACTAACTGACAAAATATAATGTGATTGATACAAAACACAATTTGATTCACACCATCCATGGACAAAGACAAAATAATACATGTAATGTTTTTTTGCATTTCTATAACAAACAAAATAAACACAATCATTGATAACATACAAAATAAGATATCCCCAATTCAATAAAGACTAAATAAAAAGTCAGAAATTCACAATGGCTATTGTTTCTTTGATCTCCCTCTAGTCTTCCTAGCTATGATTTGCCAAATTATTGGTTTGATAGATATGCATGTGATTGAGACCTAGTAGATGGTCTTGCAGCCTTGCTACTTAAGGCTCCTTTTTGAGAGTCCCTTGTGGACCTTGTGGGTTGCAATAAAATGTGTATATATAGTCAAATGTCATTAAAAGCAAATGTAAAGCTTGTCATACCCTGATCGGTTGGAAGTCTGGTGTTCTTCTATCTTCCCCACTTTGCTAAACATTCACTCTTTTACTTACATTCTATACATATTTAATTACATTAGTTAATATAAACAATAAAGACTTTAAAGACAAAATAGATAAAAACTTTTTTATGCACAGTTACACTTTATGCACCTTAATTTCTAGACAAAATAGACTCTAAAGACAAAATAAAAAAGTATGTCATGCACCTTTTTCTGTCTTTGTGGTTGCTCCTGCAGTCCATGTGACTGACCTTCATGCCCACACATTTCATCTTCTTTGCCATGTGATTGATTGCTCTGATTGTTGTCCATTATCTGCTCTAGCCTGTCTAAGTGAGCAGCTTCTTATACTGTAGCCAACCTGACCACACTTTCTACAATGTATGACCACCTATTTAATAATTCATTTATTCTTGTCTTGCTACTCATGAAACTACTTTCTCCTTTAATTTTTTTGGCCTCCTAATTTGTTTGCAAGATACTAGTGCATCCAAAGTCACCCTATCAGCCTCTGGCCACTATTTCTCTAGATTAGTTGGCTACATCTCATTGCCATAACACCTTAAAAAGGTGGTTATGGTGTAACACACATCAAAATAATCACAAGGGTTTACCCGTTTTTTACACATAGCAGCAATGCTAGGACTACAGGGTATCCCACTCGATCCCCAACCTTCACAACTACATTTGTAATCTCTCATGTCAACTATGCACTACTAACTTGAAGGACCTACTATCTGACAAGCATGAGTGCAATTCCAAACTGGCTTCCATTTTCTTGAATCTATCACTCTTTGATTGATTATTTCCTTGATTCTTAGACAACAAGGAGCAAGTCCCTTCTTCAGGATTCAAGTTCTCTTCTCTAAATCCTTTCCAGCAAAACTACCCTTATTGTCTCTATCATTGAAATAGCTTGTTGGTCATTTACATCTGTAATGAAAGAGTTGAAGGACTCTGATATGTTATTGCATAACATATCACTCTTTGTATGATGATTGAAAAATGTCCTGTACCAATAACTTGGCTGTGACCCATTCATCACCCACCTATATGTTTCCTGGTCATACATGAAGAGATCTTTCAAAGCTAGTTTATGTAGGTGTTCATTTATAGCACTAGGCAATCCTCCACAGTTTATCTTTAAGAGATTCCCCCCATGCAGTTTTCTTGAAGTTGCAATACATATATTTGCACATAATATCTATGTGTGCATTGGGTAAGACATCACTCAAAACTCTATCAAGCCCTTGCAAAATAACAAAAGGTTCATTGTCATCAAAATTGGTTTTTCTTTTAACATTCAATAATCAAGAGTAGCTCACCTTCTATCTATCAAAGATGACAGTTCAACCGTAACCCCCCGTCTCTATATCCAAGTTAGCAACCAATAATTGAAACAACCATTCCAATTATTCGCCTAATTCCTTTTCAACCAGAGTATTGGCTATTGGCCATAATCCATTATTTGTCAACATCAACACCAACAGCTGTCAAAAGTTATTTCGATAGGTTCCTTTGATGAAGCATCCATCAACAAGTACAAGCGTAATACAACTTATAAGAAAACCCCTCTTCAATGGTCCTAGTTAGCAATACATTCTCATGAATCTATTCCCCTATGTTGTGTTTCTTTGAAGTTCTCATGGTCGATCTCAAATTGAATCAGGATGTGTCCTCTTTAATTCTGCTACGTACCTCCATAGAAATGCATATTAGTTTTCCTGAGTTCCTGTTATCAACTCCCTGGCCATGGTCCTAGCTTTATATGTCTTGTAAGTGCTAATCTCGTATTTGAATTCTTCATCAATTTCCTGTCTGATCAGCTTGGGTGGCATATTTCAATTCAACTTGAGTCCCTCCATGTACTTTTGGCTATCCACTTAGCAATGATAAGTGGATTCTTACATCGGTGACTGCAATTGTTGTGGTGTAATCTTAAACTCTTAATAACAAGATCTGTGCTTTGTGTTGCTTTTTCAACAGCAGCAAAGATCATCCATGTGCAGTTTGCACTTTTACACATGGCCCTCACCCTCTTAGGTTCACCAGGGTTGAACCTAATGGCCTTTCCGTCCCTGATCAAGTAATTTTCCATAGCATCCTTAAAATCGAAGACATTAGCAAACCTTATTGCCACATCAAAAGAAATATTGTCCATGTCACGGTTTGCATCAAAGTCATGATACCTACCCATTAGGTTATCATTATCTCCATCAAAACCTTCTACACTGCAGCTCATCATCACCATTATGGAGGGTTCCTCATTGTTCAAAATTTCCCTTGCCTTTGCTGCCACCTCCTCTTCATCCTTCATCTCTGGTCCTTTGGTAGTCTTCTCAACCCTTCTTTGTGATCTTTGCACCTTCCTCTTTAATAGACTCTTCAACCACAGTTTCATCAAATAGCTTATAATCATTAGACCTATTCTCATCATCAGTAAAGTGATCGGCTCTATAGTTTTCTTCAAAAGAATCATCAAATTCTGATGAAGACTTATCTTCGTCATTTGCAGCAACATGTACAACAAGTGTCTCCCTAGCTTTTGTATCCATAGCCTCATTTACTGTAACATCTCCTTCTTTCCTCTCCTCTTTATCAATCTCATTGATGGTCACATTCATCTTAAAGTTGTTTGCATCTCCCTATTCTCCTCACCAGCATCCATATGAAACACTCTAGACTACAACATGTCTGCATGCAGTCCCAAACTCTCTCAATCAAGTCGTCAAACATAAAATCTGCCCCATGATTTTTACCTTGTCTACCAAGTTCTTCTAAACTCTGACAGTCTGGAAGATCAAATGTTTTTTGACTTTCAATGTTCTCAATTTGTCCACAACCATCCATCTTAATGGTCTCAAAGTTGTTAACATTTGGCCTTGCAGGAACTTCCTCAATGGCATCTCTGTCACCATCTAGCCTTGCTGCAACTTCCACAAGAATATTTCTATCACCATCAAGCCTAGAAGCAACTCGCTCAATGCCGTCACCTTCAACTTCTTCAACAATTATAGTAGCCTCTATGGTCTGATATATAGTAGCATCAATATCATCAATCCTCCCATCTTCTATCTAAGGCAGCAACAAGATTAGTCTTCTATGGGTTTCTTGTTTTTTCCTTTTTGGTAGAATAGGAGAAATCACCTCTTCCTCAATTTCCTCAATTGAAACTGAAGATGTATTCCCTAAACTCACCTTAGGTGCAACCTAAAAAAACTTTTCTTGCTCAGTGTTGGAGTGACAAAACAATTCTATCACCTTCACTCTCTCTACTAGAGCAGCCTTTTTTTCACCTCCATAGATAGCCACTAGACCTGTCCTTAAATCTTCCATTGGCTCCAACTGTAGGAAGATGGTGTACTCATGACCATCTAAGTGGCCAAGGAATTTCAAATACAAGAAAATTTCCTCCTTGTTTATTGTGCTCCTCCTGCACCAGTCCACATGATCAATCTCCCACTTGTATACTCTATATTGCACCAAACCTTGCACGTCACTCCCTCTTGGTGTACCTTCAGTGTGAAGTAGTCATTATCCATATCTGTAAGAGAAAAAATTGGGTTAGATACATATCTCATTCTCAAAAAAGATGCACATATATGTTTGGACATGTCATATTGAGTTGAAAACTTATCAAATAACATAAAGGATAACTACTTTTTTTTTACCAAAATGACAAAGTGAAAGTAATACTTTTTACATAACAATAATTAAACCTATCAAATATAGCATTTTATAATTGGATTTATACCACATTATTATTTATGGACCACCAAATTAGGGATGAAATGGTCCCCATTAAAATGGTCCCATGTTATCAGATAATCTGTGAATCCTCATAGGTCCCATGTCCAAGTCAAACAGACCAAAAAGTTTCAATTGAGACACAAAAGCCAAACACTTACACAAATTCAATTGACAACCAAAAGCATAAAATGTTTGGCCAAATAAGTCAAAAAAAGTTAAAATTTTTCCAACAATTTCAAAATTTTCCAACATCAATCAACTTCTAGTTTCAACTACCCCACATTCATACAAGATTCTTACCATAGATTGAGTAAGAGTTAACATAATCTTCAGTCCTGCAAACTTCCCATGGTGTATCACCTTTGGGGTTTGCTCATAGTTGATAACCGTCATTCTATTCCCTGCCACCTTCTTTGCTCCTCTTTAAGAAGAAGAACCCTTCTCGTAATTAGCCTTTCTTCTAGTCCTCTTCATTTTTTGTTTATTTGTGTTAAGCCTTCAGAGGAACAACGAGCAATACATAAAGTTGATTTGGAAGGAAAAATCTAGAATCAGGGTAGTAGATTTGGAAGTTCGAATTCAAAGAGGGAATGCCTGTTGCTTTCCAAAATATTTTGTTCTGGTTGGGTTGGAGGAAAAGGAAGCGGATGGGACCAAAATACCCCTGAAAATTGAGTGTGCGGGTCACGTTTCCTTGATAGATTAACTCTAAAAATAGACGAAAGGACATATTTGCTCAGGTCTTATTAGTTGGAGGACAACCTTCAATAATTTTTTAGTTGGAGAGTAACTAAAACTTTGGAAGTTCATGGTCAAATGGAGCTTTTACATAATTTAAAAAGTATAATAGTGAAACTAAAAAAAGTATTGAGTTTGATGACTAAACAGTAAAAGAACACTGAAGTTTAGTGGTCAATCCATCTTTTATACCTAATTAGATTTGATATTTCAATACTTAACACTCAAAGTAATTATATAATACAAAATATCACAAAGATAACCCTAGAAATAACTTACCTTTTTGACATGTTACTTTATTATTTTGTAAAACATAACTATAAAAATAAATAAAAGTCATAAATTTTACATAACCAAATCATTAACAAAATATGAAGTGATTTGAAAAATGATGATGATAATAATAATAATAAGGGCAAGAGGGGGCTAGCTTAACCTAAGTTCACAAAAATTTGAATCCATGAAGATCTAATTATAATGGGATTTAATCTTTTTCGACCAGTCCCCTTTAGGTAGGGGACCTATATATGGATCCCTTGGGTCATTTTAGTAAGAACCTGTTCTGCAAACCATTGTACAGAATGCAAAATAGCCAAAGTACCTTTCCACCATATTGATAGAGAAATGGTTGGAAAAACTTCGAAAATGCGAAAATGAATTGACCATTACCACACCACCTGCTGCAGATGAGTCGGGATTCCCCCGATATGCTCCATCTGTAGCTAAGCAAACGAACGAAGGTGAAATGTTCAAAGAGGCATTTGTAGTCGGGATGCCTCTTTTCCTCGTTAATATCTGAAACAACAAAAATGAATCTTCACGGCAACTAAATATTTAGCATAATAATATAATTTAAATAATAAAATAGTCATAATAAATCTATATTATTGTTATTGTTATTCTTTGATGCTTTGAATTTTAAAAAAAGAAATTAAATTGAACAGGTGATGGATGACAGATTGACTTACTACTCTCTAAGAAATTATGATAAGTAAAGAAAAGAAATTAGATTAGCTAAAAACTCATTAAAATTTAGAATATCCTTCTTCCTGTCTTTTGAGAGTTAATATATATAAGTTTTAGGAAAATTTAATTTTGGATATTATGAAAAATAAAGCATAAGAATTTTTTTTTTTTTGAAAATATTTATTTAGATGGGTGTCGATGACATTGAATTACTTTTTTTAGTTACAGTGTAATCTTTTAAGTTTATTATCTTTTTTATTATTATTATCTTTGTACTTTATTATTTGAAATATGGTCACTTTTGATGAGCTGAAGGTTGACATAGATGACATTTGTTTCGGGATTGAGACATAAGTATACATGATCCTTTCTAAGATCGACATAGATGAACTTGGCTAGGCATCAAGCGACAAATGTCTACACTGCCAGCTGCACTTAAATGGCTGAAGAAGGAGGCTAAAGGCACCACATGATAACTGAAGATGAAGCGCCTAGTTGTGGTATCAACCGTTTACTACATTTGGAGCATTTGAAATCGGGTCACTTTTGATTTGCTGAAGGTCGACATAGATGATACTTGTTTCGGGATTGAGACACAAGTATACATGATCCTTTCTATCTTATTTTTTAGTGCCTTATCCTTATTTTGACTTGGGCACTTAGTTGTATCTAGCATTCGTGTATATACATACATGTCCAAATATTTGGTTCAATTTGATCTATACTTGATATATTTACACTTTAGATTAAAAAAAAAAGGAAGGTTCACAAGTTAGCTCAACCTAAGCCTATCAAAATTTGGGCGCACTTTTTTCGTGCAGTAGCAATGTCAACAATTACGCTAGCTTATAGTGGGCTAAATCACATTGCGTTTCTTTCTCTTTATTTAGTTTCCTTGCCCTCTTGCATTTCATCTAGTATTAGTTTCTTATTCGGGTAGCGAAGTGTATCTATCATGGGTTTTTCTATTATGTACCCTGGATCATGTGGTCACAATTTAATTACATCAATCACAATATTGAAAAAGTTTACCCCTATATATAGGTTCATAATATAATTAAATTATAATCATATAATTCATAAATAGAATCAAAAATCAAGTCCATAATAATATTAACCATTTATTATAATGCATGATTGTCATCCTATTTTAACTTTTTTCCTCTTTTTAGGAAAGATATTTTTAATCTTTTATTAGATTATTATCATCAAAATCTATAGTTACTATTTAAAAATGTACTTTGTCCAAATCACAAGACCTATATACTGGAAAGTCTACCGTCGCTATTCAATAACCTATTTCGTCCAAATTATGAAATTTGTAAGTTAGAAAGTTCATAGTCAAGAACGTACTCTGTCCGAATTAGTGAGCTAAAAGACCACGACAAATTATTTGGTACCGCTGAATCGATGGACTAAGTGACCTTCCCAATCCTTTCTTTCCTCTGTTTCTACTGGTCGAAGCCGACTATGGGCCCTTTCACAGTTTCTGTAGTTACCTTTCACCTCATGCACAAAAAAAAAATTTTTTTTTTTTTTTTCGGTTGACCCCAGCCTCGTAGGTAGGAAGCTATGGACCCCTGACCCATTTTGTCAAAGTTAGAGCCCTCTCATATGTGAGTACTGTTTTGTACTATCTCTTACAGGCAGTGAATTTTAGGATGGGCTCAATACGTAAAATACAGGATATAGGGTTTTTTTAAAAAAATAATAATAAAATTGATTTATTTAGATGTATATTTCAATTTAAGTTTGGATCAATTTAAAATAAAAAAGAAATTTCAATTTAAAAGTACATTTTATCAAATGAAATGTAACATCCAAATAGATGATGTATGTAAAAACACCTTTAATTTCTTTTCTATTAAATTAGTCTTTGGAATAAATTAACATTAGTTTTAAAGTTTAAATTTAACATTAGTTTCTTTAGACAGTTTGACATAAATTAATATTAGTTTGATTTTGAATCTCATCTATCATAATCACGTGACCATCCTCAAATAATGATAATTGACTATATATATATATATATATAAATAAAAGAAAATACAAAGTTGGATGAGTAACTTATAAAATTGTTAAATAGCCAAATAAATACAACTTTAAACTTTAAAAATATAGTAAAACTTAGTTAAAAACATTTAAAAAATAATACTATCTCCGTTCCATAAATATAGTTTACTTTACTTTTTTACAAATCTTAAGAAAAGTTAATTAGTGTAATTAATATAATTAATTTTAAGGGTAATTTTACTTTTATATCCTATATTTAATTTATTGAAATTAAAAATAATAGATATGAATATATAATTAATGATGATAATTTTATCTTTTAATATATAATCACCTCTCTTAAAAAAAATGGATTATAATTTAAAATTAAGGAAAAAAGGAAAACATAATAAAACTTTAAAGCATAAAGACAAGTAAACTATTTTGCAAGTGGCTCAACATTACACTCCAATGGTCGAAGCTGACATAATCACCATCCAGAAAAAACTTTTATGCTCAACAAGCAGAATCTCCTCTCCCTCATAGTCCCCCACCCATCCCAGTGTCTCTCTCTCTCCAGTTTCCTTCGTTCCTTTCTTCATCATACTGATCATCACCAAAAAGAGACCCGCCAGCCCAATATGTATCCATCATCCACCTCTTCTTCATCACAGGGTTCAATGGGTCCTAGTAGTCGAGGAACCAACAACAACAACAGCAGCAGCAGTTCTGGCTTGATGCGCTACGGCTCAGCTCCGAGCTCCCTAATATCCACCACAGTTGAGTCAGTTATCCGTCCGAGCCACGAATTCTCAGTTCTCGAAACCCATCACCATCATCCTCATCAACAGCAACAGCATCATAATCTAGCGGCGGCTCCGGCAGCCAGATACTTCCCCATGGAAACTTCTTCTTTTGCTACTGAATCAAATAACAACAACAATAATAAAAATAATAGCCACAGTTCCATCAGCAGAGAGCAGCAGCAGCATACGAATGGTCCTAACATTAATACTCCTATCGGATTGCAGCGAAGCTATGGCGGCGGAGGAGGAGGCGGCGGCGGAGGCGGCGGTTCTGGTATGGTTTCTTCTTCCACTAATTCTGCGATTCCTTTGGTTCGTCACAGTAGCTCGCCGGCCGGTCTTCTGAATAATCTGGCTCATGCTGCTACTGCCAATGATGATAGTGGTACGCCAATTCCTTTCTCATTTCTCTTTCCTGAGCTTTTTCAGTATGAGTTTTCATGCTTGTCGTGTGCTCTCTGCGTGAATTGACGGTTTTGGGCTTTTGGATTTTACCTTGGAATTTGATTTTCTTTCTTTCTTTAATTTCTTTGGAGCGCAATCACATACATTGACCATAATCTATTATATGAATTTCGATGTGAATATGATAAATTTTTAACCACTATAATATAATTTGTATTCACATTGTTTTTATTAAAAAAAAATCAATTTAATGCTTTTTTTTCATTGAGGAGAGTTAGGTTCTTTAGGATGATAAATAAATTGTTTTTAAACTAGAGAATTTATGAATTTTAATAAATTTAGAATTTTTTTAATCCAAATTTATTTGATTCAAGGGAGGGAGGGGAAGGTTATAGAGGATAGGAAAGGATACAATTTACTCTTGGTTCTTTTTTTTCTTTTTTTTTTTTGCCCCTAGCTAAGAGTTTTGGGTGAAAAATACTGATTTTATTTAAAATTTAATATAACACACTTTTTTTCAATTTAAATTTTTTATCTTGTATATAATTAGGCAGATTCTACTTCTTGTCATTTTGAGGAATAGTAATCAAGACTACTAGCCAGTAACACATGTGACTTAATGCACAAGTTGCAAAACCAATTCAAACCTATGTGCAATCCCCAAGAGTCGATATACTTACTTCCGTATTCTTTGTCAATCTAATTAATCTATACGTGAGACAATCCTCTTAAATGTTTCTCAACCCTTACATTTTGATCCATTCCTAATTTAATTCTCTTGCTTCAAACACCTTAGCCGGTGCAAACAAATAAATAAATCATTTATCTTTTTCAAAATATTACCATTTCAAGTAGAAAAATTTAACCTCAATCCAAGGATTAAACGGGTACGTGCTCTGACCGAGTTGAATCTGTGCACAAATACATGTAATGAATTTATAAGGGTTTGAACTTTTAAAAAAAATGAAAATTTAAAAAATGATATGTGATTTAAAATGATATAATAGTGTAAAGTACATGATTAAATTATAAATGTAAGTAGAAAAACATGACTATCAAATCAGCTAAG
>JAWZTD010029082.1:0-15375 GCA_035221335.1 Echites panduratus
AAATTGACGTGTTTGAAAGTTGAATGGTCAAATTGAAAAATCCATACAAGTTTAGTGGTCATATTGATACTTATGCCATAATTTATTTGCCTTCTGTGTTTGGTAGTGCCGCTGGCACCTCTCCCCCAAAACCCGTTTGACAGCAGAGCACCTTTCATAATCAGAACCCGTCTGGTACCAGTAGCACTTCCATTTCAATTTGTAGTCCCTCTCGGCACACTAAGCAAGTTGCAAGTTTTCCATTTCATTTTCCAGTTCTTGAATGTGCCTGTGGTGATTTCCCCAGTTGTGGCTTTCTTTCTTTTTTGGAGGTTTATGGGGAGACGATATTGGGGTTTTTGGCAGCACAAGATATCACAAAGTTTTTTTCTTTATTTAAAAAGAATCTTGAGATGGAAGTATAGGGGAGGGTTCTAAGAAATGGTGAAAGAAGAAAATGATTTTTCTACACTTCATTTTCTTACCATTTCGGGGTTGTTAAAAATGAATGATAAAAAGGTGTGGATTGTTACCATTTCTCATATTTCCTTCATGTTGGAAAGGTCTGCAAATTTCGATTTATTATTACACGGAAAGTGGGTGTACCATTTCTCATATTTCTTAGATTTCCTTCATGTTAAAAATGAATGATAAAAAGTTATGGGTTGTTACCGTTCACAGTAGATATTTTTATTTATTTATCTGAAAGTGGGTGTATGATGATTTCATGGAAATTATTACGTCGGCTTCATTGTTTTGTCTACTTTGATTATATTCTTCTAATTCATAAAAATATTTGGAAAAAACTAAATTGGTTTATTAGATACAAATAATATCAGTCTTAGCTGTATAATTAAGCCCTCCAGTAATTGGAAAACTAACCTCACGAGTCTCAAGCAACTAAAAGGCAAAAGAGTATTTTCACTCTTTTTCAATTTGAAATTTCTATACCATTAATATCCTGATTACTATTTTTCTTTATTTATCTACAAACTATTGCAAAAACAACAATTTCTCTGGTCATATTCCAACAGGACTGGAAAATCTATCAAACCTTCAAAGGCATAAGTATCAATATGACCACTGAACTTGTATAATTTTTTCAATTTGACCATTTAACTTTGTAAGATATGCAATTTAGTCATTTAACTTTATCTGGTTTTTCAATTTAGCCATTTAACACTGTAACTTTTGTCAATTTCACCATTCAACTTTGTGAAAATTTTCAAAGGATTTAGCCTTGTAATGGTCAAATTGACAAATTTTCAAAGTCAAGTGGTCAAATTGATGTGTTTGAAAGTTGAATGGTCAAATTGAAAAATCCATACAAGTTTAGTGGTCATATTGATACTTATGCCAACCTTCAAACGTTGGATCTTTCAAGCAACAAGTTCTTTAGTCATGTGCCTGAGGCTTTGGGCTTCTTAAATAATCTTCAATATCTATAAGTTTGAATTTTTTTCAAAAGCCTCTCTGAATCTTCTGCCAGCTTTACCTTTCGGTTTCTTAATTGGCTTGGCTAAATGGTACATGTCTATTGCCCATGTTTTGTTGTCTTACACGAGACCTTTGTCTTTAAATTAATGAGTAGGAGGTTGAACGACAATAGCTTGACTGGGCCAATTCCTTGAATCTAGCTAAACTGAGGTAAAGGCTCTTAATTTTCCAGAAAACTTTCTTTTTGAATCAAACAAGGGTTTCTATTCAAATACAAATGATGACTTATTTTGCTATTTGGAATCTCCTTTTGATGTCCTAGGGACTTGTCTCTTAATATGTTTTGATTAGTGGGCCACCATTCTTTTGTCTTGTAAATGGTTTTCTGAAAATAGTTTGTTGCCTCTGGTTTTATCACGTGAGATGTAGGGAAGTAGTTGTTGTGCACTCAAGTTTTTAAGCATCTTTGTTTTGTCATATGTGCTTTTTGTAGTGGTCCAAGTGTATTTTTATTCGAGTCATTAATATATGTCTAATATCATTTTAAAATAATAGGATTTTCCAACATTTCATTTAAACTAAAGAGACTCTATCTCAGTTTAATTTCATTTATGCCTTGCTCCAATCATTATTAAACTTATGTTCCTGCTTGGCAAACAGCTGGTCTGGTAGTTGCACTAATGAATTTGTTGTACAGTCTTCTCAAAAGTTAACATCTACTGAAGCTAGACTTAGAAGTGATGTAGAGATGAGGAGATTGGTTGAGGAAAATTTGAAGGTGTCAGAGTAAAACAAACGTTGAGGACTCATCTTAAGATCATGAAGGATCAACAAAAGGAAATAGTTGACAATATGAGACTTTCTAGATGTGAAATGGATCAAATGAGGACTCCATTGTTTAGTGACTCGAACTCAAGACCTCCCCTAGGAGAGAGACTTATGTGTGGGGGTGTAAGCCATTTGGCCACCCCCTACTTGTCTACTTTAGTTTGTTATTGGATACATTTGGAGTGGATGAAGATATATTGAATGAAAATATATTTTTGTGCTTCAAAATGTTTTTAGAGAAGTTTTAGCAATTTTAATATTTTTATTATATTTTTTAAAAAAAATGTTTTCAATAATTTTTTTAGTTGAAAACATTATTACTCATTTAAATGTGAAAAATTAATATTTATCCCCAAAAATTTTCAATGAAAATTGTATGTTGAAAATTGATATCAAGAGCGAATTAATTTTGTAGCAAAAATTTTCAATGAGAAAAAAATAAGTAGAAAAAGTTTTCAACGAAATATATAGTAGAAAAATTTTCAACGAAATATATAGTAGAAAAATTTTCAACAAAATGAATTATTTGTTGAAAGATTTCAATAGAATATTGATCTAAATTTCCTAAAAAAATCATTGAAAATTTTTCAAAGGGTAACAATTTGTTGAAAATGTTGTCATCTATGACTCCGCAACAACGATTTTTTTTTCTTTGAAAATTTCCTTGGAAACCAGATTTTTCAACAAAATATATCATTTTTCATTGAAAAATGGGTCTTTTCTCATAGTGGAGGTCATAAGGAAGGATTTCAAAACAACAAGTTTCAAGGGAAAATACACTATTGGCCTCCTGGACGCAAGACACATACTTATTAGATTTTTATCAAGAAGAGGACTATTGCCGATTGTGGTCGAAAGGTGTTTAGACCTTACACGGCATTCTAATGCTTATTTTAAAATGGTCGCTAAAATTTCATGTAAATGCACAACCATGTACTGTTCCAATTTCGATTAATTTTCCAGATCTGCCAATTCACTTTTTCACAAAGGAGATCCTCTACTCTTTTGCAACCGTTGTGGGTAAACCTCTGAAAATTGATGCTCTAACTACCAATATGTCGCACCCAAGTGTAGCTAGAGTTTGCATAGAGTTTGCATAGAGTTTGAAGAAACAACCTAAATTTGGATATGGATTGGCCAAGAAGAAGGTTTTTGGCAACCAATTGTATTGGAAAGTATCCCTAAATACTATTCCTTTTTCCGGAAAATTGGTCACCATATGGACCCCTGCAAATGATCTCTTGGTTGGTGCACTTAAACTAGGGACTCTTGCCTCCTATTTATAACATTCAATGAAGGTTAAACTTCCTTCCAAAACCAATGTGGGATACAAGGCACACCAAAAGTCATTTGTCTGTCCCGCGTTTGAGATCATACATCTAGCTCTCTCTAACAGAGTTCTATTCATATGTTCTGCCACACCATTTTATTGAGGAGTTATTGTCATGGTGTGATATCAAACAATTCCTTTATTTTTGCAGAATTCATTGAATTCACCTCCGTAAAATTCCAAACCATTATCATTTTTCATTTTTCATGCCAAAACGATGCAGGACTTTTTCAATTTATTTCTATTGAGTCAAATATAATTTTTCAACTTCTCGATCTCTCTTAATCTCCATGCCAAGAATTCTCTTCACTGCTCTCAAATCTTTCATCCACTACTAGAAAATCGCAAATTAAAGGGGGATTTTAAAGGGGGAATTCCCCCTTTAAAAGAGTTTAAATTGGGATTATAGGGGGAGAAAATTCCGCCTTTAAAAATGGCGTTGCAAAAAATTAAAGGGGGAACGGAGGTGGAATTCCACCTTTAAAATAAAGGGGGAACATTCCCATTTTAATCCGCCTTTAAATTAAAGGGGGAACATTCCCCCTTTCATCCCCCTTTGAAATTCCATTTTTTTTCATTGTTTTCCCCCTCTATTTCACTATGTGGACTGATATTTTAAATGGGGAATTCCGCCTTTAATCCCCCTCTTTTCTCACTTTAAAAGTGAGAACTCCCCCTTTAAAATAATGACGTAACATTTTTTAATATTATTTGAAAAAATTAATATTGAATTATATAATTAATTTTATATATACATCCAATGTATAATGAACACTAAACTAAAAAAAGTAAATAACAATATATAATGAACACTAAATTACAAAAAGTAAATAGAAATATATAATAAAATTCTATATAGATCAAATTAATATAAAAATAAAAATAAAATACATGATCAATATAAATAAAATAAAATTCATTCATAAAAGATAATAAAATCAACTATAACAAAAGATGATAAATAAGTGAAAAATAAAAATAAAATTTCCTACGAAGTATTAATATTCTTTAATCATCTAAAAAAAACAAATACAATCCTAGCAATAATTGAAATCTCGATATCCATCATCCAAATATCTGAAAATGAAAAAAAATATAAATATTAGTTAAAAGATAATAATAAAACAATTAATATAACACCAATCCAATACCTATTATTTAAAAACTTATCAAAAAGCAATAAAGAACTTATACTTACTCGCTGTCTCGTGGTCGTCATCCATAATAGCTGCATCAATAAACTAATACCTAATTAGTAAACTTAAAACTTAAGTAATAAACTTATACCTTTTAACTTAACAAATAGACAAAAACGTAGCTATTAATTTAACTAATTAACTTTAAACTAATAACCTAAACATATATAATACAATGCTCCTTTAAAAAAAAATCCAACAAAGTCTCATACATTTGGGTCATTTTCTTAGCACTTAGGAAAAAAACCATTCAAATTAAAAACCACAATCCTTTCAATTCGAGATTGTCAAATACTATAAAATTACCTCTTCTCAGTTCTCCCCAACCGAGGCAAACAATCACCTATATTCATAAAACAATAATAAAATTATATCCATCAATTGAAAAGGATAAGATCAAACAACTCTACTTACTACATTAACCTTTTCCTGTTAATAATAATAATAATAATAATAATAATAATAATAATAATACATGGAAGCGGAATTTTCCCTCAATCAAAAGCCAGATTCATTGGCTCTAACCGGAATCTTGCCTCCAACTGCCAACGTGGGATTTTTTCGATGAACTTTTAGAATAATATTTTAAATTTTTTAGAGATGAATAATTCCAAGGTTAAGTTAAAAATGATAAACTACGGCTCCCTCTATAATTATAGGATTGTAAAATCGCAATCCATTCCTTTGCCAGACCACAATCCACGGAACATTGCTGCTGTACCAACTATGTTTTGCGATTTTTAGAAACTTAAAAAAATATACATATAAACAAACAGAGTATCTCCCTTGCCTCACCTTCCCATTACATATTAAAACTTTTTTCCTATTTATTATTGTTATTAGACAGAAAAGATCAAAAGAGATAAAATTGAAGTCAATACACTTAAATTTAATCTAAAATAAAGGATCCATTTCATCTTAATTAATTTGTTTGTTTTTATGCACAACTTTTGCAAAACAGAAAAGAGTATATATATTTATAGCATTCAAAAATGCTTTTTGGTTATAATAACTTTTGTAGAGGACCTTTTTGATATTCAAGATGATGAAAAAGTAACTTCAATGCAAATAATATGAAGCAAATAATTAAGCACTTCATCTCAACTCAATCAATTCAATTCATCTGGCAGAAAATGGTGTATGTTTACAGCATTCAAATGGTTCAAGAAAATGGTGTCTCCTTGTATAAGTACTTACATAGCATCAATTGCTTCTCCAACTGAAGTAGGATTAGTTAGGCAGTAGCAATAGCAGTAATAGAGTCCATGTGCTTAGCAATTGTCTGCTGTAGCTCTTCTATCTTGGGCCCCCACGACCTTGTCAAGAATCTTTCCTTCTTTCAGGAACATGAAGGTGGACACTGCCTCTGTACCCCAATCGCTAGCGACCTGCTTCAATTCATCCAAGTCCACCTTTGTGAAGATGGCAGTTGGTAGCTTCCTTGCCAAATCTGCCGGGAATGGAGCAATAAAGCGGCAAGGTCCACACCATGATGCAGTAAAATCAACAGCTAAAAAAATCACCGACTTCTTCTCATGTTTCTTTTTAGCATTTGCCAATTCCTTTTCCAGTTCTTCAATCCTTGTTTGACTTTTATCATCTTCCATTTACAGAATTTCGAAACTCATCTCTGAAGATTTGTCAACTTCCTGACCTTTTGTTTCCTCTACCATTTCCGGATCGAGAATATCCTCATTTTTCAATTCCCACAGATGCTCAGCATGCACCTCCTCCAGATCTGGGATACTCTCGGCCGATTCTTGTTTTCCTGTCCCCAAATCATCAATTCAATGTAGCACAAGAGATGTCCCAGTGACTACAGATGAAAAATAAGGAACTAGGGTTGGGTATGTGCGGATGAAATAGATGAAAGGGAAAGTGGGGAGAGTGACGAAACAAAGGGATTGGGTGAGTTTAAATGTCCAAATGAGTACAGGGAGAAGAGCTATGGCGGGCAAAAAAATTGGGAAAAGCGGGAATAGACTATTTACTTTTTTTATTTAATAATTTTTATTTAAAAGTTTATATTCAAATTAAAAAATTATGTTAATATTTATATATATTTCATAAATTACATAATATTATTATAAAGAACATATCTTATTACAAATAGAATAACTTGTATAATTATATATAATTTATATAAAATTATAATGAATTAATTAAAGTATAAAAATAATATTCTAATATTACAATGATGTTTATATTCAATTTAAATAATTTAAATAATTAATTTAAACAACTATATAAGCGTATATAATTTCTTGATATATAAAAATGTCAAACAGATAGTTTATTATCTATATAATATTCACTTTTCGAATTCATATCTTCTATATCTAGAGATTCAATTATTTCATCATGCATGATTAATCCATATCATCTATATAAATATTTGTATTTAGGGTGTCTATCTCCTTCATTGAAAATATTAGATCAACCATTAATGGTGATGTCACATCAAATACAACGTCGCTCACGTGAGAATGTAGATTATTTTTATACTATTTCATAAAAACATATACATTTGCAGCATTAGTTATAATTCTTTTATTACGTGTAACCAAAATAAGTGAAGGTATGAAGTTGTTATGAAAAAAGATTGTTCAAATGAAACTTCATCAAAAGTCTTATTAAGGTAACAAACTATTTTGAATTTTCTACAGTAATATTTTTTTTTTCCACAACCATTGTAGATCAACTTATGTTGAATCTCTTGCCAATATATATATATATATATATATATGAAAGCTACATCCTCTTTTTTTTGTTTTTTTTAAGAAATAGTTTTATTTCTTATCTCTTGCACTTCTTCTAGATAAGAAATAGCTTTCGTAAAAGACAATTTTTTTTATTCTCTATAAAGTTCATGTTAAATGTTGTAGTTCTTATTTAACTATAAAATTAAAAATTATTTGTCAATGATATCTATTATTATTGCATTAGATTAGAATGAAGATTCAAATGGATTTTATAATCAAGTTTAAAATTTTAATTTACATTTTAATTGATTTTTTTATAATGTTACTTCTGTTCAAAATTTAAATTTTTCTATTTATATTTTGAATCATCTAGATGAAATATTTTATTTTTAAAATAAATTAAGGTTTGCGTAAATAAAATTAAGCCCAGGGGATATGGACAAAAAAAAGAAAGAAATATGAACAAAACAATAAAAAAGCAGATGGTTTTCAAATTGATATATATATAAAACAACATGAAATTTAAAGGGGGATTAAAGGGGGAAATACGCCTTTAAACTGTACACATGTTAGATTCTAAAATCAAAGAGGAATTGCAGGCGGAATTAAAGGGGAATTCCCAATTCAATTTTAAAGGCGGAATGAAGGGGGAATTCCCCCTTTAATTCCACCTTCAAAATTTTAAAGGGGGAATTCCGCCTTTAATTTTCCTTTCATTCCCCCTTTAAATTAAAGACGGAATTTCCCCCTCTAATTTTCCCCCTTTAAACTGTAGACGTCTCAGATTCTAAAAATCAAAGGGGGATTAGAGGCGGAATTAAAGGAGGAATTCCCCCTTTAAAATAAAGGAGGAATTCCCCCTTTAATTCCGCCTTTGAATATTTAAAGGGGGAAATCCCCCTTTAATTCCCCCTTCATTCCCAATTTAAATTAAAGACGGAATTTCCCCTTCTAATTTTCCCCCTTTAATATGCAATTTTCTAGTAGTGATCTCAAATTCACTGCTCAATTGTCTTTTCAAAGTGTGAATTTCTGTCAAATCCTTTTCAGTAATAAGCATGTCATCAATATATAACAGCAAATAAATGAAAACCTATGATACCTTCCTTTTTCTTGAAAACCTATTTGCAATCGACAATCTTCTTTTCTGGAGGTGGCTTTATGAGAACCCAAGTACCATTCTTGTGGAGAGATTGAATTTCTTCATTTATAGCAATCTACCTCTTATCTGAATTATCATATGAAATTGCCTCTGAATATGAAGACTGCTCACCAATTTCTTCTGGTTCATGTGCAATTGATAGTGCATATGCAAGTAAATTTGCATATCTTTGTCGCTGATGAATCTCTCTCCTTAGTCTGTCTTTTGCTATAGAATATTGCTCCTCTTGTGGTTCAACTTCGACAGGTTCATTTGTCTGAACTAGATGTGCTATAGATCCAACCGACTGAGAACTACTACTGCAAAATTCAAACTCCACCTGCTTCTGCATACTGTCCACTTTATCTGGAGAACTCCCAAAATACCTTTTGGGATTCAACATAACTGACGCATCAAAAGTTACATTTCTGCAAATTATAAATTTAGGTGATTTGGGATAAATATGCAAAAAACGATATCCTTTCTACCCGGGTGTATATCCAACTAAAATACATTTCTTCGCCATTGGCTCCAATTTTCGATTATTCACATGCATGTATGTAGGACACCCAAAAAATTTCAAATTAGAATAGTTAGCAGGAGTACCTGACCAAACTTCCTCTGGAGTTTTGAAATGCAGAGCTACAGAAGGAGAGTGGTTGACAACATAACACGCAATAGAAATAGATTCTGCCCAAAAGTCATTTGTCTATCCCGCGTTTGAGATCATACATCTAGCTCTCTCCAACAGAGTTCTATTCATATGTTCTGCCACACCATTTCGTTGAGGAGTTATTGTCATGGTGTGATGGCAAACAATTAAGTACTTTTTTGCAGAATTCATTGAATTCACCTCTGTAAAATTCCAAGCCATTATCCATTCTAAGTTGCTTGATTTGTTTGATGGTCTGTTTCTCAATTATAATTTTCCATTGTTTGAAAGTAATTAAAATATCATTCTTATGTTTCAAAATATAAACCCAGACTTTTCTTGAAAAGTCATCAATAAAAGTCAACATATACGTGGCACCACCCTTAAATGAAGTATGCGAAGGTCCCCGAAGGTCTGAATGAATATAATCCATAGTATCGTTTGTTTTGTGAGTAGCTGGTGATTTGAAACTGGTTCTTTTCTTCTTCCCAAAAATACAATTCTCATAGAAATCCATCGCACCAGTACTTTCTCCACCAATAAGACCTCTTTTGCTCAATATTGATAAGCCTTTCTCGCTCATGTGCCCCAAACGTTTACGCCATAATTTGGTGATGTCAGATTCTGACAAAGCTGATGTAGAAACAGCAACAGCACCTGTCATAGTAGACCTCTATAAAATATATAAAGTACCAAACCTGTGTGGTTTCATGATCACCAGAGCTTCTAGGGTAACTTTTAGAATTTCACCTTCACCTGTGTATTTACATCCTAAAGTCTGAAGAGTGCCTGAAGAGGTGAGACTTTACTTCAAATCAAGAACATGTCTGACATAAGTGAGAGCCCTCACCACACCATCACACATCTTTATTCGGATAGTATTTGTACCAACAACTTTGTAGGAAGCATTGTTGATCAGCAAGACAACTCCACCTTCAACTGAATCATATGTTGAAAACCACTCCGTATTGGGACACATATGATAAGAACAACCCGAATAAAAAATGATCTTATTTGCATGTTTGGAATTATTGTTAGTTACAACAAAAATAGTTCCATCATTTTCATCAATAGCAACACTAGCTTCGACGGTTTAATTCTTAATTTTCTTTTTACCATTCTCCTTATTTTTCAATTTATAACACTCAGATTTAAGATGCCCAATTTTATAACACTAATTGAGCACCAAATTTTTAAGTTTGGATTTTGGCTTCGAACGGGTCTTACTACTGTCAGTATCTCTCTTCTCAGATCTACCCAAACAAACAAGCCATCAGCCTAATTTCTACTAGTTTCCCCAGTATTATCTCTATCTATTTGATTCAAATAGATTTAATTTCCTCATAAGAGATAGTTTCTTTTCCATAAAGTATCGTATCCCAGAAATACTTAAAAGACTGGGGTAGGGAACATAAAAGTAAAAATCCTGATTTTCATCCTCAATCTTAACTTCTATATTACTCAAGTCCATAATAATGGAATCAAATTTGTCAAGATGTGAGAGTATAGAAGAACCTTCAATGCAAATAAAAGACTGTGTAGTTCATTCAAGTTCATTTGGAAAAGCTATCAAGAGCTTGATACTTGTAGACAGAATTTTGGTTTCGGTTTAGCTTCACAATGTGTTTGCAAATTGCATGTCGAATCATACCAACATATTTTTTTGATTGCAAAATTGCTTCGGCACTTTGGTCTCATTTTCTTCCTCTCTGTGGTATTCTTATACATCATCATCATATCTCTTTAGTGCATCTTCAACATATCTAGTCATGTAATAATTTTGAATTTGTTTCTTTACTAACTTTCTTAATCCTTTGGAGAATATGGTGGAATCGGTGTCAAACGATTTTTGCAGATAAATTTACTTCAATTGCCCAGCTGAAACATCTTATCGCCAAAGATATTTCTGACTACATCTAGGCCAAAAGGTTTCAAGGCTATTCTTTTGGCTTTGTTATGACCCCTAGGAAAAAGAAGATGGTCAACTTCATTATCTGGAAGCAACCCTTATCCTCTCCTTCCTACATTCTCCACACGGACGGAGCCTCAAAAGGAAATCCCGGTGTATCAGCTTCTGGTGGAGTTCTCAGAAGACCGGATGGCTCCTTCATCTTCACTTATGCTACTTTTCATGACCACCTGACTAACAATGAAGCCGAGGCAAGGGCGATACATGATGGGATCAATTATTGCAAGACAAGAGGCATCAACTCATTCGACATCTTAATAGACTCCAAATTAATGGTGAAATGGCTTACTTCAAATCAGACAGCTCCTTGGAAATTAGTTGCCATTATCCAAAGTATCCGATGCTCCTTATCCGGAAATGTGATCCATATTTCTCATATCTTTTGCTAAGGTAATCTAGTTGGCGACGCGCTGGTCAATGTCTCATGTGATTCTCGTAACTCTTTCTTTTGGTCTGATTTCAGAGATTTACCTATCTGTATTAGGGGACTTTGTCTAGTCAATATTATGGATATCCCTAACGTTAGAATCTCCTATGGCTAGGAGTCCATCACCGAATATGTAATAGCCCCTTTTGCATTTCTTTGATAATAAATAGGTAGAGGTCTATGCCAAACCCCCCGTCCTCTGACGGTCTTAAAAAAAAAAAAGAGGACTTAATCGATTGCTTATAGATGGTGAGATGGGGGATTTTGTTTCAGATATACAAGGTTATCCCATATCTCATCTTAGCTTCTTAGATGATGTGATAGTATGCCCCGAACCATAGCGTACTTAGTACTGGTGCCACGGAGAGATATGTTTTTAAATCTCGCATGGCTTGAAAAACAAATTATCAAATCTGATGGATTTTTTATATTTTTATCAAACTTGCTTAGGCCAATCTATTAATTTTCCTAAGAGTTATCTATGCTTGCCAGATTCAACTGTTGCTCAGAAAAGGAATTCCATCAAGCATCTCACTGGTTGCTCAATTCAACAAATGCCAATCATCTACTTAGGTTGTCCTATATTTGCATTGAGATCTAGAGTTATATATTACCAGCAACTTATATCAAAGGTGAAAGGGATGATAGAAGGGTGGCAGATGAAATGTCTTTCTATTGGTGATAGAGTGGTTTTAATAAAATATGTTTTAACTTCTATGATCACCTATATTCTGGTTGTCTCAAATCCTCCTAAACAAGTTATCAAGGATTTGGAGAGAAGCTTTAAAAACATTTTTCTGGGGAACTTCAGACCTAGGACCTCGTACAAAATGGTGCAAGTGGAAACATATCAGTAAGTCTTATGAGGAAGGTGGGCTGAATATTTCATCTTTAAAATCTCTAATTATAGCTTATGATTATAAGTTATGGTGGCAATTTAGCACAAGAGATTCTTTATGGGCCTGACATTTAAAATGGAAATATCGTTTTCAGATTGGAGAGCCTTTCTTTCCTAAAGGATCAAGGGAATGGTCAAGACTCAAAATGATAGCTCCAAAAGCTGAGAATCAAATTGACATTCAGTTAAACAATGGGGATCTGTTATTTTGGCATGAAGATTGGTTGCTCACAGAAAAATTGCTCGATAGGGTTACTTTGATTAGGCATCCAACTCTAAAAGTTGATGAGGTAATCATGCAAAATAGTGGTTGGAATGTGGACTTCCTTTGGTTTCTGGTTCCAGCAGAAATAGTGCACGAAATTATGGAACTACAACCTCCCACAGGAGGGGAGAACAAGTTCATTTGGAAGCCATCAAGCACTGGTAATTTCAAACTATCTTCTTATTCTCAGATTATTTTTGCTCAATGTAGTTCATCAGACACTGAATTGCAGGTCTGGCACAAACAAATCCCAGTACCTTGGTCAATCTTTATGAGGAGAATGCATAAAAAATACCTGTCATTAGACAGTTCACTAGCCCGCATGGGTTTTCAAATCATATCAAGGTGTCATTGTCTTTCTGATATGGAGTCTTATGGTAATTTATTTAGAGATTGCAAGATTGCTAAAGAGGTTTGGGGATATTTTTGCCTAGATTGGGTTTGTTTCAACTGAGGAACTAATAACTTTGGTGGTTAGATAATCATAATACTTTAGGGTTCTTGGGAAAATTAATTCCTTTTATAGTATGTCGAGAAATATGGTTGGCTCATTGCAGCTTCATATATGAGGGATCCAAGAGTAATAACAAGAACATTATAGCAGTGGAATGCACAAATTGCATGATTTGCAACAAGCCTTTTCAATACCAACGCTGAGTAGACTGTTGAACTCTGAGATTAATCACCCTAGACGTTCTTGGATACAGATTTGTTGGTGGCAAGAAGAGTATCAAGATTGTTGTATACTAAATGTTGATGGTTCATCAAAAGATAACTCGGGGAATGCAGCTATAGGAGGGATCATACAAGAGGGTTCAGGACAATTCAAAGGTGCATTCTCAGTTTACATTGGTACATCCTCAGTAATGGAAGCTGAATTAACTGTTTTGTTTGAGGAGCTAAAAAATTGTACTCAACAAAGGTGGAACAAAATATAGGTACAAATGGATTCTCAAATGACTGTCTCAATGGTGAAAGGAACTTGTTCAATACCATGGATACTTCAAATAAAAAATTCACCACATACGTTCACTTAAGTCCAGATGTGATTTCAAGATCATACATATTTACAGAGAACGGAACCAAGTGACCGATTATCTTGCAAAAGTAGCACAAGATTGTTGTCATTGCTTATACTATATAGCTCATATCTTAGTCTTCCTCCTAGAGCTAGAAGACTTTTTTAACTAGATCGAATGCAAATTCCTAGTTTGAGATTGATATTTGAATTGTAAAAGTGGATTTGTTTCCACCTTGTTGTGTTTGTAATAATTTATGCTTTTAATAAATTGGTAGGGGTCTGCCAAACCCCCGTCATCATAGACTGTTTACACAAATCTATTAGAGAAAATTGTCAAAAATCCTTCAAAAAGCAAAAGTTTGATATGTTTTACAGAGAAAGTCTACGGTTCGAAGTCTGTATATTCCTGTACTATAATTACTATAATATTATAAATATTATATAAAATATTAAAGAGAATATAAAAAATGATTAATGAAAATTCAAATACAAAAAATTCAATTGTATAATTTTTTTTTCATTAGTGTTTGTTGCTTGGAATTGTCGGTTTGGTTAATCAAAATCGAAATTATATCCATGGGTAAGGTTTTAAAGCAAAACATAAACCAAATAAAAAAATTTTTTAAAAAAAGGCATCTTCAATTTAAATTTTATCAATTACTTCTTAGGAAATTAATCCTAATTGTTATTAATTGGTGACTCTAAATGATAAACGATTTATACTCAAATGCTAACTATACACAACTTAAACACATGCGAATCAATGAATCCGATTGAAAGAATGATAAGTAGTGTTGCAATTAAACTGTAAGTAAATTGAATACCAAAGATGTGTATAAAACAACAACAAAAAGCCTAAGATGTCTCACAATCTACTAGTTGGAACTTCAACCGAAATGGCTAGATCTAAGGAGTTTAGCAGCTCATAATATCTGAAAAACCCTAAGCTAGAAGAGAGAGCTTGAATAAAAACTAAAGCAAGAGATAATGAATTATTGGCTTATATAGAAAACTTTTGCCATTAAAATTCTCTTTCTTTTCAAGTTACAACTTTGAGAATATCTTCTTCTTCAACGATTTCTTGATTTCTTTGACTTGTATCTTCATACATTGACATATTTATTGGATTCTGGAGATTTTGAGCAATCAAATATGAATTAAACTCTTTATTTAAAGTATTTTTCTGGACAACTTTTTTGACACTACTCTAGTCCCTCGAGCTTTCTTTCTCAGTCGAGGTTTTAGCAATTTTACCTTTTTTAGACAATTTCCAACTCAGTCTTGCAATTCCTTTAAGATTCTGTAAAATAAATCCAGTTGTATCCAAAATCAATAAAAATCAATCAAAAGATTCATCAAATATTCATGAAATACAGGAAGATATAGTGTATTATCAATTACTAACCATGATTTAGGAAGGTTATTTGCAGGAATGAAATGGCAAATTGAATGCGTGCCCAGTTCAATTCCTAGTACTTGGAATTAAATATGATTTTGGTTCCATTCAGAAGTATCCATGGAGCATCACGT